>QFEC01007939.1:122-12689 GCA_003316585.1 Gomphus bonarii
AGGTGCATCAAAGATTCAGTACACCATATTATACCTCTCTCGCCCTGGTCTCCAGTATTTTGTGTTGGGAAACTGACTATATATCTTGAAATGTATTTATGACTATTTTAGGGAATTTATTTCGAAGGAAAAACTCAAGATTTGGGGCTCTCGGTGAACTAACTATTGTGCATGACGCATGAATCTGCATGCACCTGGCGGAGTTTGAAATAGTCCAAACCTTTAGGTAGGGGGAAATAAATGGTTTGGGGGTGTTCTAGCTACTAGAACATAATAATAATAGGTAGACAATATACCTATTCTTCAATATATCAATGAGGGACTGTTCCTGGTGCGATATCTGTGACTGGGAGGCTAGCAGAATAAAAGAGAACAATATTTCTAGATATTGTCTCAGTGAAGGGATAGAACTAGAATTCCTTATTGTAGTGTCAAAATGTCGTAGCTTTGTACAAGTAAACTAATATCAACTATTGGAAATGATTGGAAATGGTTGGAAATAGAAATAGGGGTCAGGGGAAGAAGATTGATCCCCTGTCAGCTTGGTCATGATGAAAATGAATAGAAATGCCTTCCTATGATCTTGGATACTGTTGGGCATTTTTCTCGTGACTAACTAGCTAATAGAAATGTGGGGAATGAGTCATGGGCACTAGGGAATTGGAAGTACAACAGGATGGAATTAATTCTCCTGTAACCATTGGAAATTCAATATAAAAAATATTACATATCCAAAAGATGTATATATGCGCCATTATTCGTTTATAATATCTTGATATTCATCTTGAAAGGTTCGCTGTGAAGTTTCAGGCTGGGGAGTGAAGGATTGAAGCTGCAATGAATATTTTGGTAGCATGGGTAGGAGGAGAAGATCATTTCCTGGGGACTTATTGGCTGTTTTCTATAACATTTTGAACCTGCCATCCTCAGCGAGATCTCTCCTGAGCCTACCTGGCTCTCCAATTGGGAAGATTTTTAAACTGAGCTTTAAATGAATTTTGGCCCTTTCAATAACACTGCCCAAGCAGAGATAGAGCTTGAAAAAATAGTCATGAAATATCATCATTGAGCTGCTCGCTACTTCATTGACTTCACCCAAGCTTCCACTTGTACTGAGTGGAACAATGCTGCCCTCACTCATGCAGCTTACAAGGTATTGCCCAAATGTATCAAGGACAGTCTCCTTAACTTCCCAAGCTTCAAACCCCTCACCAAGCTTCAAAACTACACATTGGAAATTGATAGCAGATATTGGGAATGCAAGGAGTATGAGAACCTTGCAAGCCTTGCCCAATGTTCCAACATGTCCTCCAACCAGTTCAACCAGCAGTCCTCCAACAGCTCAAACAATAACCAGAAGAGCTGTAAGGGGATGAACAACAACAACAATGGCAACCAGAAGTCTTCGAACAATGCCAAGACACCTGACCTTTCATCAAAGCTCAGGAAAGATGGCAAACTTCTGTCTGAGGAGTATCAGCAATGCATTGATCAAGGACTCTGTCTCCTGTGTGGTTTGAAAGGCCACATGATAAAAGAGTGCCCAAAGTCACAGACAACCAACTCCTCAAACCCTAAAGCTCATGCTGCCAAGGTGAACTCTGAATACAAGGCCAAGGATTTCACAGCCACAGAATCAAAAAAACAATAAGCAACCTCAGAACCATGCAGCATGAGGATTGCAGTAATCTCACTCACATGCTCACCTTGAATGCCATTTCTTCCACTCTTTCAAAGAACTATTTAGTATTAAATTTGACATGTACCCTTATGCCTAAAACCTGTTTAGTTACACTTCTTGATTGTGGTTCTTCTGATTATTTTTTTGAATCATAAGTAGTGCAGAAATATTCCCTACCTACTGTTTCTGTACCTCCCATTCCATTAAAACTATTTGATGGATCTAACAACTCAACCATCACTCAGACTACAACTATTCCAATCTGTTTTCTGACTGGTGAACTTCAGACAGTTACCTTCTATGTAACTTCATTGGACAGCAGCTGCTCTGCAGTACTTGGCTACAACTGGCTCACCTGCTACAATCCAACAATTGACTGGGTATTGGGCAGTATTACCTTCAAGACTTTGTAGACAGTCCCCATGCCAACCCCTCTGGCTACTACAGCTTGTAGCACCTCACTTCCATGCAAAACTTTGCCAAACCCTCCAAAGTTGACAGCACCTCAGGTAGCTCTAGTAAATGCTGCCACTTTTATGCGAGCTTGCAAACTAGAAGGATCTCAGGCATTTCAACTAGACCTCACTGACCTTGACATCTTTGCCCAAGGTTCAGTCTTGGTCAAAACCTCTGACATCTTGGACAGCATCAAACAACATGTTCCTGAGCATTACCATGACTTCACTGATCTGTTCAGTAAAGTCAGTGGTTATACACTAGCACCTCACAGATCTTACGATCTCAAGATCAATCTCAAAGATGGGACCTTGCCTCCACTTGGTCCTAACTACTCTCTGTCAGTCTCTGAGCTTCAGTCACTTCAAGAATTCCTCAATGAACACCTCAAGAAAGGATTCATCCACCCATCACACTCCTCGCATGGGGCTCCAGTATTGTTTGTGCAGAAAAAGGACAGTTTTTTATGACTCTGTGTAGACTTCTGAGGTCTTAACAGAATCACCAAAAAGGACTAGTACCTACTTCCACTAATAACAGACCTTTTAGATGCTCCCAAGAAAGCTTGCATCTATACCAAAATTGACCTTAGGCACACCTATCACCTCGTTCATATTGCAGAAGGGGACAAATGGAAGACAGCCTTCAGAACTCACTATGGGTCTTTTGAATGGCTTGCCATGCCCTTTGGCCTATCTAATGCCCCTGAAGCTTTTCAAAGATTCATGAACAATATATTTGGCAACCTTTTGGAAGTTTGCACTATTGTCTATTTGGACAACATCCTTATCTATTCAGACGATGAAACCTCGCACATTGGACATGTCCAAGAAGCTTTGCAATGGCTACATAAGCACCATCTCTATGCCTGAGAAGATAAATGCTCTTTTAATCAGACCTCAGTTGAATACCTCAGCTACATACTCTCACTCAAGGGTCTCACCATGGCTGAAGAGAAGGTCAAGTGCATCCTAGACTAGCCAGAACCTCAGAAAGTCAAAGACATTCAGTCTTTCCTTGGTTTTGCAAACTTTTACAGATGTTTGATCAACAACTATTCTGCCATTATGGTTCCTCTTACCTGACTCACCAGGAAAGGCCTCCCATGGAACTTCACTGAGGATTGTAGAGAATCTTTCAACAAGTTGAAACAGGCATTTACGAGTGCACCTATTCTAACTCATTGGATACCTGACTGCCCTTTGATTGTGGAGACAGATGCATCGGACTATGCCCTCACCATGATTCTCTCTCAGCACACCTCAGATGGTGAACTCCATCCCATAGCCTTTCACTCCCAAACTTTTGCTTCACCCAGACTTAATTACAATGTTCATGACAAGGAACTATTGGCTATTTTTGAGGCATTCCAGCATTGGGAACACTACCTGGAAGGCTCTGCGGAACCCATCAATGTCATCACTGATCATAAAAATTTGGAGTACTTTTGTATTACTAAACTATTGACCAGACAACAGGCTATATGGTCAGAGTACCTCTCCTAGTTTAACCTTATCATACATTTCAGACATGACCACCTTGGAACCAAGCCTGACTCCCGTACTAGATGTTGGGACGTCTACCTAAAAGAGGGGGCAAGTGACTATACCACTGTCAACCCTCAGAACCTCAGACCAATCTTTTCCCAACATCAGTTGGCATCATCCAGCAACCTTGCTCATGGACACTGAACAAATTCTAACCAACATTCGTCAAAACCTTGCTTCAGACCCTCTCGCTCAGAAACACCTTGGATCCATCGAAGACCCCAAGTGGAAGACCAATCAAGATGGTTTACTACTTTTCAATAGACAAATATATGTTCCTGAGATTCAAGACTTACAATTACAAGTCTTACAGTTCAAACACAATCACATCCTGTCAGGACATTTTGGGATTAACAAAACCTTGGAACTGGTCAGATGAGACTTCAATTGGCCTGGCATCAAATCCTATATCAAGGACTACTGTAAATCATGCACCACCTGTATGCAAAGCAAACCACAGTGGCACAAGCCCTATGGACTACTCAAACAGCTCCCTGTTCCAGAGAAGCCCTGGAATTCTATATCCATGGATTTCATTGAACATCTCCCAGCATCCTCAAAATTTACAGCCATTCTAGTCATTGTCAATTGATTCTCCAAACAAGGAATATTCATTCCCACCACTGACACAATAACCTCACCCCAGCTTGCCAAGCTCTTAGTACTTCACATATTCTCAAAGCATGGCATCCCATCCCATGTAACCTCTGACCAAGGTTCAGAATTTGTGTCACACTTCTGGTGTTCTCTAGGGAAAGCCCTTGACATGAAGTTGCACTACACCTCTGGTTATCACCCTGAAGGTGATAGCCAGACTGAATATACTAATCAAACATTAGAACAGTACCTATGTGTCTACTGCAACTATCAACAGGACAATTGGGCCTTGCTCCTTCCCCTCACTGAGTTTGCCTATAGCAATGCCCCCAGTGCTACAACTGGAATCTCACCCTTCTTTGCGAACAAGGGCTACCACCCAAACCTTGCTATCCACCCTGAACATGACCTTGCTTCTTTGAGAGCTCAAGACTTCATTGTGGACCTGGACAAACTTCATCAGGAGCTTTGCTGAGCTATCCTTGCTGCGCTTACCAAACCTCAGCCAACACCAAATGACTTCTAGCACCTGACTTCAAGGTTGCAAACCTCACATTTGTAAAGGCACAATTCTTTAGAACAATGTGACCTACCAAGAAGCTTGCCAAGAAGTTTTTGGGTCCCTTTGAAATCATTGCATGTCCCAGTACTTACTCAGTCACTCTGAAACTCCCAGATTATATGAAAGCTGTACATCCTATATTTCATGTTTTGATGCTAGAACCAACCTCACCCAACACTATTCCAAACCATACTCAACCACCCCCACCTCCTGTTATTATTGATGGTGAACCAGAATTCAAAGCCACCAAGGTTCTGGATTCCAAGATCAACAATAGACACAAGGCATACAAGTTGCTTTACTTGGTACGGTGGGTAGGTTACAAAGGCACAAATGAAGAAACCTCATGGATCCTCACAACTGAGGTTGACAATGCATCCAAGCTCATTCAAGACTTTCACAAGTCTTACCCAACTAAGCCTGGACCATTATATGCTCTCTAAGTCCCTCATCACTTATGTCTTAGAACTTTTCTCACCTGCTCAAAAAAAAAACACAATTTATTTAGAAACCACTTAGGTGTTTTTTGAACCTTCTACCCATCCTATATACTTGCTCATTACTCAGACCCTCCTCCAAATCTACAACTTTTCCATGCTTATCCACACCTCTGGCAGTTCTCATCAACCTTACCAGATTTTTCCTCCTCTCCCTCTCCAACTGGACCTCAACCAACCTCCTGTGAAGCCTCCCCTGCTCCCTCAACTCATCCAATCCTTCCCTGATCTCAGAAACCTTCTCTCTTAACCTACCCACCTCTTTCCTGACCTCCACATACTCCTTCCTAAGGCCCCCCACAACCTCACTCAAATTTTTGATCACATCTGTCAGAGCAAAGACAGGCAAGGTGTTTGGGGCTGGCACTGAAGGGGGCATGACCTGAGGTGTTGGTGGTGGAGTGGGTGGTGAAGGCAATATCAAAGGAAGGAATAGGGGGCATGCTGGAGGAGGTGAAGGAGTAGCTGGAGATGGAGATGGTAGTAGTGATGGAAGGGGGGTAAATGTTGGAGGTGGTGACCTCACCAGCCTCTCCTCAGGAGTTTTCATCAAGTAGTCCTCACCCTCGCTCCCATCCTCAACCTCGCCCTGACCCTTGACCTCATCATCGCTCACCTCACTTGCCTTCTCCTTGCCCTTACCCAAACTCTTCTTGGGGCTTCTCAGCCCCCTTGCTCCCCTCACCTTCTGCTTGATTGAACAGTGCATGCCTCACACCAAGCACCAAACACATGCACCAAGATCCACATCCCTGTACAGGTCAATGACCCAATGGAGACAAGTGCTCTCCCACTTTGTGCAATTAGTACAAGGGCACTCAGCACACCTTGCATTTCACCACATTGATTCATCCAAGGAATTGGCATGTTTGGCGTTTTGATAAGCAATGAATGTGTTGCCCTCATGACTGATGTTGTACATCAGCTGAAGGTGAGCAAACTAAAAAAAAAAAATTATCAGCAAAGACCGAGGTTCTGAGAACCTCACTCACTTACCTTGTCACTCTGGTACCTTGATCCTTCGATCCACAGTTTGCGCATGTCTATCAGGTGTTCACTCACAATATCCCAGATGAATTTGTTGGCATTGAATGAGGGAGGGAGTTTACTAGGGCCTGGGGTTGGTGAAGAAGACATGAGAATTTTGCATACACCTTCACCTTTATAGTTTTCTTGCCCAAGAAAATTCAAACTCAATTTTCAGCCTGAGGTTACCTACTGCGGCCTCATGGGCTCAGCCATGAGGGGGGAATACTGTTAGGATCTTGCCTCACAAGATCCCTGCTCGCTTATTCATCATGATTAAGTAACATTTTACTTTTTTGAGTAACCCTGCTCAGTCCCTTTGTTTACTCATCTTAGAGTCCAGACCTCACTCTCATTTATTCAGTTAATCTCCTCACACATGTTATGTTTTCCTATTCTGGTAATTTCTGTTGCCTCATGCAACAATCTTTGTAACACACCTTGCCCAAACCTTATTCATACTCATCCATGTTTCACCTCACCTTTATTTTAATTCCTGTTCTGGAAACCCTTTTGTTCTTTTGATTTGAAATTATCCTGACTATTTGAAATACTAATCTCATATATAATGTATATGTAAATTAGTAGTTCTGTAGTCAGAAAATCAACTAAGATTACCCCAAGCTTCCATCAGACCTCACCCTCGGAAATTAGGGATTGTATAAGATCTGGAAGGCATAGCATATAAGCTGAAGCCAAGCCCTACTCCGAACCCTGCTCATTGTCACAACCTCATGTGAGCTTTAACCAAGAACTTGGCTTGACCTGTTCTTAACAGTTACCAGCAATAAATACATAGAAAGCCCACCTGGTGTAGCAGTAATCCTCAGAGATCAAGCTGAGGGGTAACCTGTCAGGGGTCAGCTTGGAGTTCAGTTGGAGTTCATTGTCAGTTGTTGTTTCTTGTTTATGTCTTTCCATGCCTTTCTGTGCTTTGTATCTGTGGATTACATAATAAGCGCCAGGATAGGGTATATAAGTGTGACTGATGTAATGGTTACCCCTCAGCTTGATCTCTGAGGATTACCACTACACCAGGTAAGCTCTCTATGTACTTACTACTAGTAACTCTTGTATAAACTGAGAATTACCGCTACACCAGGTGGAAAACCCCCTTATCAGCTCATTAATATTGGAGTATCTTGTTATTGTGACCTTGTCAATAGCATCACCCTCACAGAAGATCAAGCTCCCCTTCAGACAACCTCACACATCTTTTCCATCAGTTTCCACCTCATATCATGTCTAACCAAATCCCAGAGGGATATTGGGAGTCCCTGGGTGACCCTGGGATTGCCCTCAGAAACATGTTTACTGCTCAGGTAAACCAAGTTGAACTACTAAAGTGCCAGAATGAAGTACATCTAGACCAGTTGAGGGCCATGCAGAGCAATATGACCAGTGCTGCATCAGCTGCAGCAATTGCAGCAACCCAGCACTTGTCTACCCACACCCTGCACCCAGCCCCCCTTCTCATTGCTCCATCAAGGCAGCTGATCCAGAGAAGTTCACTGGAGATAGGGCAGACACAGAAGGATTCATCTGTGCTGTGAAGCTCTCTATCACCCTTCAACCAGGAGCATTCCCAGACAAACAAACAAAAATGCTATATGCCCTCTCGTTCATGTTAGGGGGCTCTGCAGCAAACTGGGCACAAAATAAGACCCAAGCTATCATTGATGGAACCTCTTCAATCAGTACCTTTGATGAATTTACTAAGCAGGTTGAAGCAGCCTTGGAGACCCTGATCATGCCAGAACAGCCCACACCAAACTGCACAACCTCAAGATGACATCTAGCATGTCAGAAGATGATTATACTACACAGTTTGAGATACTTGCAGGGAGAACAGGCTTTAATGATGAGGCACTAGAGTATGCCTATGCACAAGGACTTCCAGTGACAAGTCTAGACAGGATCCATGCACAACCATTTCTCCCATCCAACCTCAAGACATGGAAGGAAGCTGCATGTCAGATTGACCATAACTATCACCATCTTGTGGAAGTTAAGAAGGCACAAGCACCTCATGGTTCCCATCACACTGTCCCAATCTGCACTGCAACCACTCCTGCCATGCTTACACCCATCACTGCTACACCCATGGATATAGATTCCAGTCAATGATGCATCAAGACTTGGGTATGCTACAACTGTGGAAAGCAAGGCCATATTTCCCCAGCATGCCCAGAGCCCTGCAAAGAATGTGTCTGCACCAACCTCACAGGAGCTGCACTAACAGACATGATCTCAGAGTCAGTAGCAGCTGCTCTAGATGCTTGTGAGGCAGCACAGAAGGCAAGGGTCCAAGCTTCTGAAGAGGGAGGGAAATAGGGTTTTTAGGCAAGTCAGCAGTGAAAGACATGCCCCCCTCAACAAATTGGTTTTCAATTCTTGAAACATGTAAACTAGGGAATACTAGACACATGCTACACCCATTGCCAACCATAGACCCAACTGAAACCCAACCAGTCATGCCTGAAAGCAAACCCACCACCCCAAACCCTGAAAAGCAACCCCTCCCCCTTCTCTATGTATGCTCTGCTGACACTTGCTGGTGCACCAAGGTCTCTCTGAAGGTCCCATCTGTCAACACTGGACATCCTCTAGCAATTGATGCACTCCTTGACAGCAGTGCAACAGGAATGTTCATTGATGTTGAATTTGTTCAAGCAGAAAGGCTCAAAACCCATCACCTTCCTCGTGCTATACCTATCTATAACATAGATGGCACTCCTAATGAGGCAGGTTTAATCAAGGAAGAGGTTGATCTCATCTGCACATACGGACATCACAAAGAATGTGCTACATTTTTAGTGACAAGCCTGGGGCACCTAGAAATCATCTTAGGACACACCTGGCTCATGAAGCACAACCCAGAAGTTAATTGGCATTTAGGTGAGGTGAAAATGACTCATTGCCCTGAATCATGTGGTATTGAACCGATCAACAAGAAACCCCAAGTTGAAATGGTCCCAGACATTGAAGAAGACCACATGCACCTTCCTGATAAACACACACATGCCACAGCTGAAGAGCCATTGTATTCACCTGAAATGGAGACAGACTCTCTGTAGTCTTTGTGGAGGATGACCATGAAGAAATTGGTGCAGGCTCAACTGTCTCACAACAGCTTGCCCAAAAGGCATCAGAGCTCACACCCACTAAATCCTTTGAAGATCTAGTTCCAAAACCTTATCAGGAATTCAAAAAAACAAGGATGTCTTCTCAAAGGAGTCCTTTGACAATCTTTCCCCACATAAACCCTGGGATCATGCAATTGAACTGATACCAGGTGCCAAGTCCTTCAGCACCAAGGTCTATCCAATGGCTCCCAATGAGCAAAGAGAACTAGATGCATTCCTAGAAGAGAACTTGAAGAGTCATAAAATTTGTCCCTCTAAATCACCCATGGAATCCCCAGTCTTCTTTGTAAAGAAAAAGGACAGTGGCCTCCGCTTTGTACAAGACTACAGGAAACTTAATGATACAGTATAACAATCAAGAATGCTTATCCTCTCCTTCTTGTACCAGATATCATAAACAAGGTTGCCGCTGCCAGGGCCAAACACTTCATGAAACTAGACATCTGCCAGGGATACAACAATGTGTGCATAAAGGAAGGAGATGACTGGAAGGCTGCCTTCTGAACAAACTAAGGTCTATATGAACCTCTGGTGATGTTCTTTAGTCTCACAAACAGCCCAGCCACCTTTCAAATGATGATGAATGAAATCTTCAGGGAGCTCATTGATGAGGGAGTTGGTGTTCATAGACGACATACTCATCTTCACAGAATCCCTTGAAACCCATTGAATGATTGTGTGACAAGTCCTTGAAATCCTTTGCTCCAACAACCTGTATCTGAAACTGGAGAAATGGGTATTTGAACAATGGGAGGTAGAGTACCTTGGACTTATCCTCTCAGAAGGGAAGGTGGCAATAGACCCAGTGAAGGTAGCAGGAGTATGTGACTGGCTAACCCCACACAATGTCACTGAGGTGAGATCCTTCCTTGGATTTGTCAACTTCTATCATCTATTTGTGGACAACTTCTCTCACATTGCCAAACCCCTGAACAATCTCACAAAGCCAATACACAATGGTCTTGGGCACCAGATGGACTAGAGAAAGCTGCCTTTGATAAACTCAAACACCTCATTACCTCTACCCCCTATCCTTGTCCTCCAAGACCAGACCAAATGCTTCTGACTAGAAGCAGATGCCTCAGCATATGCAACAGGTGCTGTATTATCTCAACTCTGTGACGATGGGAAGTGGAGACCCATTGGCTTTGTCTCAAAGAGTCTCTCAGACACAGAGTGACATTGTCAAAGCACACCACAATGCAAGCACCACTGGTCATCCTGGTCACTGGAAGACAACTGAACTCATGTCTCAGAGCTACTGGTGGCCTGGAATGGGATGATATATCTCCAAATATGTAAAGGCCTGTGACCTCTGCAATAGGACCAAAACCTTCCCAACCTCCCCCATTGGCAAACTCCTCCCCAATCGTATTCCAGACTGCAGATGGCATGTTATCTCTGTTGATCTAATCACAGAACTCCCTACCAGTTGTGGCTACAATGCCCTTCTTGTCACTGTAGATTGCCTCTCCAAGCACACACACATCATTCCCACCACATTGGATGTGGACTCAGTAGGAATTGCCACACTTTCTGTGACCATGTTTGGAAGCTCCTTGGACTACCAGAGGAAGTCATCAGTCACCATGGCACCCAATTCATCTCCCAATTCATGCAAGAATTAAACAGGCTCCTAGGTATCAAGGTTGCTGCCTCCACAGCCTACCACCCACAATCTGATGGCCAAACCAAAAGGGTCAACCATGAGATTGAGCTCTGACTCTTTGTCAACCAGTGTCAAGATGACTGGTTAGATTGGATCTCTCTTGCTGAGTTTGCATACAACAATTGAATTCACTCCGTGACCCAGACTACTCCCTTCATGCTTGACAGTGGTCAACATCCAAGACTTGGACTAGAACCAACCTGAGAAACCTGATTGGAAGCACTGGAAGAATTCACCACTCTGCCCTGTCAAAGGCTGCAGATGACATGGCACAGTTCTATGACTTGCACTGCCAGGCTGCTCCCTCATACAAGATTGGTGATAAGGTCTGGCTAAACACACAAAATATTACCACCACTTGCCCAATGAAGAAGTTGGATCATAAATGGTTGGGTCCTTATGCAGTGAACAAGGTTGTATCACAGAATGCCTATGGCCTCCAACTCCTACCATCTTTTGGTTGCACCCATCCTATCTTCTCTGTCAACCTCCTACACCCCTACCAAGAAGATCCAATCCAAGAATGACATGCTCAACCCCCCCCTCCTCCTGTTATTTGAGACAGAGTCCCTGAGTATGAAGTTGAGAGGATCCTAGACAGCAGGGTCTACTGAGGATGACTGGAATATCTAGTCTGTTGGAAGGGTTATGGAACTGCAGATGATTCCTGGCTACCTGTGAAGGTTGTCTCTGGAGCAAGGTGACTTGTCATCAACAGAACCCCAAAGCCCCACAACATATATCGGCTGCTCTATATGCCACCCTCCCCTTTCAAACCTTAGAAAACTTCATGGAAACTCCCAAGCAACATCTCTTTGATTGGACAGAAGGAAGGAACCTAGCACATGACACCCTAACCCCCAAAAATAGGCGAAGTCCCACCTGACTTTCTATTCATTTCACTCAACCTTATATAAACATTCCCTATCGACCCCTTCTCTACCCACTTTGATAACAGCTACCCCCATCACTACAACATGTCCACCCAATCCAGCCAGCAAAGTCTCATCCCTCTTCAATCCTTCCCCTTATCTTCACACTGGTCCTTTGAGCCAGAAGACATCAGACGAGTTGAAACATCCTTTGACATGCCACTCAAACCCAAACCCATCTTATTTCTTCCCTGGCAGAGACAACCAAAAACCTGTTGGCCCTATAATGCTGGAGACCCATTGCTCCCAGGTGCATCCCTTACTCCCTTTACATTTGAGGGATTTACCAGGGAATGGGGTCACAACACCATAGGGGAACATGCAGAGATTGCACTATTTGAGAGATGGAACATCTTTGGCCCCTGTTAAGAATGGGCCGAGCCAAGGTTCTTGTGTATTTCTCGAGCGAGGTTGTAACTTCGAGCGAGGTTGTAACTTCAAGCGAGGTTGTAAC
>QFEC01007940.1:7815-30255 GCA_003316585.1 Gomphus bonarii
TTTAACCTACTATTTCCTAGCCTTCTTGGTTTATAACATATAATGTGCATAATGAAAAATTCTGAAAAACAAATCACATGACCTGTCACCACATATCACAAAGGTTTGAGCAGTGACACTCTACATCATGTGCTAATTTGACCATAAAAGCCAATTCTTCTGCTAACAAGGCAAATGTCATCTCTCTCCTCTTATTAGGTCATTCCATCTGAAAAGTAGAGTCTGTTAGGATCTCACAAAGTGAGATTCCCATTGTTTAGTCATGATGATTAAGTGATCCTTTTACCTATTCAAGTGATTCTGCTCGGCCCCTTTGTTTACTCAGTCTCAGAGTCTAGACCTTACTTCCATCACTTCTCTTATTTGGCTAATTTCTCCACTCATGATACTCTTTCCCTATTTAGTAATTTCCATTGCCTCATGCAACAATCGAGAGACACATAAATGTTAAGTGTTACTGCTTAAACATTTTGTGACAAGTGGTGACAGGTCATGTTATAGTTTTCAGAACTTATCATCATGCACATTATATGTTATAAAACAAAGAAAGCTAGGAAATAGTAGGTTAAAAAACTATCCCAATGAATGACCATTTAAAATATTGACCCTATTATCAAATCTTAATAAAAGTACATAACATATACCTCACTTTGTAGTTATTATACCATAGATTTCAAAACAATATTTTGTGTATATTAAATAATTTATTCCCATTTGAATTAACTCCACATATCCATATCTCTTTTACCAATTTCCTGTAAGGGCAACCCCTGTTACACTTGTGGAATGTCACACAGTGCTAGCAAGGGGGAAATCCTAAGAGGAAAGCTTAAGGTCCCTTGCTAGTGAGCCATTTGATCTATATACCAATGGCCTGTGCTCTACTTCCTCAGCATACCTTACCCTTCTCTTGGGCCTTAAGGTATGCACACCGGTTCTATAAATATCAGGCATCTCAGGAGCCAATCTCCTGGTACCCAAACCGAGGTTTGGGTATTTAGATCTTAGAGGTCTTGACCCAAACTGAGGTATCTTTCCTTTAGCCTAAGTGACTCGGTCTTGGGTCAAGTGGATCTCTTTCTAGCCTTCCCTGGTCCTCAGCTTCCCACCTTAGATCTCAGTTCATAGCTCAGAAACTGAGTGGGTAAGTGCCAAGCTGTTTCTTGGGTCCAAGGGTTCCAAAGGTTCCAAAGGTCTTGCCAAAAGCCTCAGGTCATTCGGTCTATTCCTGGCCGAGCTGTGTTTGTTTTGGCTCAGGGCTTGAGATGGGTCGTCCCCTGACATTTCCCACCTTCACATCATGTCAGGCTAACTTCCAAGAATATATCCAGCGATATATTAGGATTTTCTGGGTGACAATCAGATCTTTCTCAGAAACCTACTTGCCACCCAAGCAAACTAACTCTAACTTTTACAATCCCAGAATGAGGTCCTTCAAGACCAACTGAGTGGCATCCAGAACAACCTAGCCAATGCTCCTTTGACTGCTGCAATTGCCACAACACAACACTTGGCTATTTATGCCCCTTTACCTAGCCTCTCCTCTCATGACTCCATCAATGCAGCTGATCTAGAGAAGTTCAATGGAGATAGGGCAGAGACAGAAGGAGTCATTCATGCTGTGAAACCTTCCATCATCCTCCAACCAGAATACTTTCTGTAGGGTGCATATATGCACTATACCACCTCTGATGGATTCAACCTTAATATATTATATTTTTATGGTCAAAAACCTCAAGAATAGTTCATTATATGCAGTATTATTTTTCTGTATTTTTCTGTATTTTTCCCACCATTTGTTCATGAGTCCTCACTTTATTTTGCTGTATACTACCAGGCATGGCACCCAAATTTACCTCTGCCTTGACACTATGCACGTGCCCCCAGAGTTTGGTGGGAGCCACCTGAGCAGTCACTCAGTAGCTTGCTTATTAGATGGGGATTTGGCCAGTGCTAAAGGGTCAGTTCATGCATATATGCAGGTGAGATAGTGCCTGCGTATTCTTCCCTTCCTCAGTGTTAATAACTACTGAGGAGGTGAGCAACCCATCTGATAGTAATAAAATAATAGCTAATTTCTTCCTATTTCTTTATGTACAGTGATTATATTAGATTTCTTTGGAAATTCCTGCACCCTGCTGTGAACACAGTTGCTTAGTCCCCACACTTTCCTGATGAACAATAAAAATATTATATACCCTCCAATTCATACTAGGAGGGTTGACAGCCATCTGGGCATAGAATAAGACCCAAGCTATTATTAATGGGACTTCCTCAATCACTACCTTTGATGAGTTTGCAAGGCAGGTCAAAGAAGCTTTTGGATACCCTGATTGTGTCAGAACAGCCTATATCAAACTAGATGACCTCAAGATGATATCCAGCATGTCAGTTTAAGGGGAACCTCAGCTTACTGTGGAATATCACATAGGAACTAGTAAGGAGGGTCTATATAAGATTTTATACAGACTCTTTGTAGTCTTTGTGAAGGACAACTACAAAGAAACTGGTACAAGTTCAACTGTTTCACAACACCTCACCCAAAAGGCATCTGAGCTTACACCTATCAAATATTTTGAAGATCTTGTTCCAAAACCTTATCAGAAGTTCAAGGATGTTTTCACAAAAGACTCTTTCAACAAATTCCCTCCTCATAAACTATAGGATCATGCAATTAAGCTTATTCCATGTGCCAACTCCTTTAGCACAAAGGTCTATCTAATGTCTTCCGATGAGCAAAGGGAGCTAGATGTATTTCTTGAAGAAAACTTGAAGAGTCATCATATCCACCCCTCTAAATCACCTATGGCTTTCCCAGTCTTCTTTGTAAAGAAAAAGGACAGTAGCCTCTACTTTGTGCAAGACTACTAGAAGCTTAATGATATAACAATCAAGAATGCTTACCCCCTTCCCCTGGTGCTATATATTATAAACAAGGGCCACTGTCAAGGCCAAACAATTTATCAAGCTAGATATCTGCTGGTAATATAACAATATGCATATAAAGGAAGGAAATGAGTGAAAGGCAGCCTTTTGGACAAACTAAGGTCTATATGAACCTCTGGTAATGTTCTTTAGCCTTACCAACAGTCCAGCTATCTTTCAAATGATAATGAATGAAATCTTCAAGGAACTTATCAATGAAGGGGTTGTAGTGGTATTCATAGATGATATACTCATCTTCATAGAACCCCTTAAAGCCCATTGAGAAACTGTATGACAAGCCCTTGAGATCCTTTGCTCTAACAACCTAGACCTGAAATCAGAAAAATGTGTATTTAAACAACTAGAGGTAGAATACTATTCTAGTATATAATGTGTATGTAAATTAGTAGCTCAGTAGTCAGAAAATCAACTAAGATTACCCTGAGTCTTTTGTCAAACTTTGCTCCTCAGAAATTAGGAATACTATAGGTTCTGGACAGTGCAGCACATAAGCTGAAGCCAAGCCCTATTCTGAACCTCACCAAAGTTAGAACCTTGTATGAGCTTATCTAAGAACCTCATCTCAGCCCATTCTTAACATCTCCTCGCAATGTTTCAAAACATCCCCCTGGAGTAATAAGTATGCACTTTTTGGATGTGTTATACCTTCACACTATACTAGTTATTGTACTTCCCATGGCTTCTGTTGAACTGTTGTCTCAGGCACAGAGGGGATGCTAGACTAGGGCATTGGGAACCAATGTGCCTTGCAAACTGTGGACATTTTTGGCACAGTGTGGGTCATGTATTGCCAAAATTGAATTGGTAGTATGCATTCATCAGGGAAATGCTCCATCTGGACAGCTAAAGACTAATACCTGTTGATGGTGCCATGAATGGGTGTCACCATACTTATATCCTGAAATTTGAACTTGGATGGCGGTGACCTGCTGAGAAAAAATTGCTGAGCTGACTATATGTTCTGGTCTAAGGATTAATTTCTGTTACAAAACCATTTTGAAAAACAGGTAGAAACAATAACACAAATATTCTAGCCGAGGCGGATAGATGAACCGAGTTGGTATAAGTACATCACACTTTTATTGCAAATGCCAATTGTGGTCTGAATCCTGATCCTCGGAGGCTCCACTGCCTAATGGTTCAGGCTCACGATGTAGTTTCATTCCTTTGTCGTGTGTTCATGGTGCTCACGCGATCGTAAGCCTCGCCCACTTTTCGCACGACGAAGCAGAGCGCGCAACTCGCTACCTCCGGTATGGATGATCTATTACCACCTGGAATCTGTAGCGCTGAAAGGTTCCTCATATATGTCCTTTGCACCCATCGCACCAGCTGATCAGTCGCTGATCATGCAGCTCTCTCTGAAGGAGGACCGTCCGACACCTAGAGAGGTCTATAATTTTCGCATGTATCTGTTTGCCTTCCTCGTAAGCTTTGGGAGTATGGAATTTGGTTATGATACTGGATTCATTGGTGTGCCAAAATCTCCTTCGCGCTACTCATATAACACTCAAGCCGAATTTCAGGTTCGAC
This sequence comes from Gomphus bonarii, assembly GCA_003316585.1. Taxonomy (NCBI): domain Eukaryota; kingdom Fungi; phylum Basidiomycota; class Agaricomycetes; order Gomphales; family Gomphaceae; genus Gomphus; species Gomphus bonarii. The sequence goes on from QFEC01007940.1 coordinate 12,295, forward strand.
CCTTGCCCTGCAATCGTTCAAAGACGCGTTTGGGATGAATAACCTCTCCACAGGCGAAGCGAACACTATATCCTCCAACATCGTCAGTGTCTTTCAAGGCGGCTGCTTTTTCGGCGCGTTGCTTGTGCTCCCCATATCCGACCGCTGGGGCCGTCGCCTGTCTCTCATACTCTCCAGCCTTATTTTTCTGCTTGGAAGCTTCATTCAAACCTGGGCAAATGGGAGAATAAACATGATGTATATCGGCCGCACGCTCAATGGTTTAGGTGTTGGCAGCGCGACAAGCATCACACCCGTGTTCATTGCTGAGTTTTCACCGCCCGCAGTTCGGGGGCGTGTGGTAGGAGTCTATGAGATCATGTTTCAGGTTGGCGCGTTGGTGGGGTAGGTGTCTGGTAGTGTGATTTGTTTATGGGGCACTGTTTTCAATGTACTGACGGGAAAGGGCAGGTTTTGGATCAATTATGGGACTGCATTACACGTTCCGAATAGCTCCTCCGCGCAATGGCGGATCCCGATCGCCGTACAGACTATCCCTGGGGGCCTATTGTTCATATCGATGTTTTTCGTGAGCCCTATATACACAGATTATCATTCGGTTTACCAGCAGCTGATTCGCGTGGGTAGGTATGGGAAAGTCCTCGATGGCTTGCCCAGCGTGGGCAGTTTTCCAAATGTCTTTCCACCCTCTCCAAGATTCGACAACTCCCAGAGGATCACATATATGTACTATCAGAGCTAGAAGACATGCGATTGCAGTTAGAACGCGAAGAAAAAATTACAAGCGGCAAATCATACTATCAGCTCCTCAGAGAACTCTCTACGCATGGTCACCGCAACCGCGTCGGATTCGGTGTTGGTATGATGGTTTTCCAAAACCTCTCCGGCATCAATGCGATAAATTACTACTCCCCTACAATATTTCGCAGTCTTGGTGTAGCCGCTCAGAATTCTGCGCTATTCGCTACGGGTGTCTATGCAGTTGTGAAACTCATCGTTAGTGTTATTTTCCTCGTGTTTCTTGTTGATCGGGTGGGTCGACGCCGTGCGCTGCTCGTGGGCTCGTTAGGATCAGCAGTGCCTATGTGGTATATTGGAGCATACATATTCCGGGCTAACCCCTCTTCAACGAGTTCGGGTAGGTCTGCGGGTGGTTGGGCAGCTATCACTGCTATCTACGTCTTTGTGGTATTTTATTGCGCGAGCTGGAATGGCATCGCTTGGATTATTCCGAGTGAGATATTCACCTTGAGGACTCGAACTTTGGGTGTGACAATAAGTTAGTCTTTTGTCTTCATGCCTGTGCTCGTTAATCGGCTCCCATTTATCAGCGACTATGACACAATGGTACATTCCTTCACAGCACCGCCCTTGTACAAGTAGTCTAACATATTATTCCCTCACCTATTTAAGGCTAATGCAATTCATAATCACCAAATCCACACCATTCATGATCACGAGCATGGGTTACGGGACGTATTTCTTCTTCGGCGCATCAATGTCGGTATCTTTCATTTGGGTGTGGTTTCTTCTACCAGAGACAAAGGGATTACGGTTGGAAGATATGGATGTGGTGTTTGGAGTGCCAGGATGCAACCGTAATACTCTTCCTGAAACAAATAAGGATCGTATTGATGCTTCTGTGGATAGTTCGGGTGTGTAGGGCAGTTCGAAAAATAGTTGTTACGCTGGTGTACCTTCATAATCACTTTTTGTCCATGTGAGGTTTGTTCTGATACATCAATAAACCAGGAAGGACATGTGATAATTCTATGGACTGTGAGCAACATAAGATAGCTGAGACAGATATTGACTCCCATAAAGATATGTACCTATACACTGATGTATAATACGCATTTTGAACTCGTCAGATAAATAAATAAAGCACTCAGTTCTTTTAACCCCAAGAGTGGTGACGAAAACCCAACCACGGAGACACATTCTTACAATTTCACAATATGGCTGCAAGGCTACTTCATTCCCAATATATCTGGGTGAGGTGGGAATGCGCTTGTGCATCCCATTAAGCAATTTGGATCAACCCAACTATAATCATCTATCAAAATCTTGACTGATCACAGACAGTGATATACCATTCCAACATATGTTTGAGAAGTTTTCTGTAGGACAATACATATCAAATATGGCATCTACTTAAAAAGACTACAATAGAAAATTGTTCATTATCGGTCAATGTTGCCTAGTATGTATCACTGAAGATATCGAGGTCATCAACGGTGGTGACATAATGAAGTTTGTGAATTCGAAAGGTTTATGAAGTGCCGGATTTCCTAAATCGGAAGCAGGTTCGATCAGTGTTCGATCGTTGAATGAAACTCAAGAGTCTCTCCTGCACTCAATTAAACATCTCTCTGTCACATCTAAGTAGTTCAGTGTGGAGGAACAATTGGCAGACTGAGAGGGACGTCCTAGGCATTACGTAGCAGCTCTGGTTACTGAAAATGTTGATCGCTCAGGTAGTTGCAGAAACCAACATGAAAATGTTACAGGGAACTAGGAAGAGCCTCGGTCTCCTCACAGTATAGAAAGGCTTGTGTGAATGCCCGACTTGGACAGTCCTGGGGTTGCCCTTGCGGTGAATTACTGCGCAGACTCATTCCATCACAGAGTGTGATCTTTGTTACATAGAACAATGGAATATAAGACTCAATGCCAAAGTTTGAACCTTGTAGAACAAAAGAAAGGAAGCGCTGTTCGCTTAGTGTAGGAAACAAGCCGCTTCTATTTTCGAAGCGCCCGCCATTTGAGACAGCGTCGATTTTCCTCTCTAACAGATATCGCCTCAGTGGCATTTATCCAAACACCATCTCATATATATTGGAGGGCCTCTGAAACGACGGGACAATGGAGTGTGGGTACTGAAATTATTCCACATCTAGGATACTTTCGACCTATCTGTCACATTTGGAGTCTACTCCCCGCCGCCTTGGCATAAAACCTGACGGGTAAGTCCCCACCACCCATTATTTCCTAGCAACAACCTGCAAACTGTCGTTATCCATATACTCTTACATTCCATTATCTTCCGTGTCGTTCATCCCAACACAATCACAGTCTTTATCCCTTTCTGGTCCACTAACTCACTTGATGCTGTCTAGAAGCGCAGTTCAGAGTCAATGTACAGCGGATCACATTCCTCATAAGTATTGTTTTGAAAACAGAAGTGGGTCATATCTCCATTCATGATTTCGATAATTCGAGGGTTCGTTCTTCGTTCAATTTATCCTCTATTATTGTATTCCCATCCCACTTTCATAGAGTCGGATTTCAAACACATCTCTTGCCAAGAGCCCTATTTGGATCCACGAGTGATCGAGGCAGTGAGTCTCCGAAGTCAACCGCTTTCTGATTCCCGTCTTTGACCGCCTTGATACTTAGCTACTCCAGTTGGATATGGAACTCCAGATGCATAACCAGTTTGACAAAGACCAAGGTACTGGTTATCCTCTGTTACTCCAAGGCGCCATTGACAACCTGCGGGCATTCCCAGGACCCTTGTAGCTCATGATTATCGAGGAATATGCGTATGACGCCGATCGTCATCCTCAATAACAGAAGCCTATTTATCAGGTGGATGGGAGTGTGGTGCCATACTCTCTGGGGATAGTATCCACATTATCCTTGGTCCCACATGCGCTCCCAACCTATCCTGAAATCCTCATACGGAGATCAAGTCGGAACCTCACAATGATTAATCGAATATGTGCGTCTCAAGCTCCAGATTGATGGGGACCAGACCACGATAGCAGCAAGGAAGACGAGAGCTCGATTAGGAGGTCGAAGCTAAACAGTGCGTATGAGGATAGCTGCGAACCTCCGTGCCACTCGCTTTGAGGTGCACAGCCATCCCCGCAAAGGTTCGGTTTCACGCTGTTCACAATATGACGGGAAATCTGCTGGGAAAATGCGACGAAGCACTAGCAGGATCGTCGCTCGCGGGTCGCTCAAGTCATATCTCCAACGGTCTCGTCGTTATTCACATCGGGATAGTATAGTGAAGAAGAGAAAGAACGTGGCGGTCATGAGCAACCAGTACAATCCTTCTCTACACACATCCAGGAGAGTTCCAGTGGTGAACATAAGAAACCCAGACCGCATTGAGAAACGTTTGAGGAGTGGGCGTGCAGAATAGACGCTTGCTCGAGGGCATTTAATGGAGCTGCTGCGTCTCAGCACTACATGCTAACCCATTTTAACCTCCACATTGTCTGCTTTGGTTGCAACCTCAGCTTCGGGACGGATATGGTTTTCCTCACAAGAGGTGCTTCTACATGTGCCTTAATTAACCAAGTATTTAAAGGCCAAATTGGAGTCTCAACATATTCAGAAAACGTACCGAAAGACATTACGGGAACGTGTGTACTAAAGAATTCTTGGGTCAAGATTAATCCTCAGAAATGCCAAAAAGGCTATGGCAAGAAGACGAGTGCCGAATATCTAGAAGACAGGTTCATTAAAACGCCATGCTGATGGAGAAGGGACCCTGATTTAAAGGTGGGGTACGTCTCGTCAGGATCATACGGGTGGAAGGCATGAGGACTCGAGTGTCTTGCACCGATTAATCCGTCCAGAATAAACCCGCGCTTAATCTTTGAGTCCTGGCGTTTCTCGGTAAAACTCAGATGCCTCCAGGAAGGCGCCATAAACTTGGAGTGTCGTTGTGATACGTTATGCAACATAAGTCTATAAGAAAACAAGCCTCGTGTCCTGACTCTAGTATTAGTGTGTATCTTCCAGAGACACTGCTTGGAAAAGAGTTGTGACCGGTGAAGCGAAGTAAAACTCCGGTTCACAGAAGTAATGTCGGGTATCACAGGGCTCAGGACACCGGTGGCCATTGATAAATAACTTGCCCAAGACTCCAGATATATAACTCGAAGACACCAGTCACACCACTGCCTAAACCATAGAAGGCTAGAGATTGCAAGTCGGAGCTCTCGAGCCTCAATCTGAGTGCCCCAAACTGTGACCAACGTTCGTATGGTTCCATCAGTATGATGATAGGGCTTTTAACGCACCTCTGATAATGATCAGAAGGTGGTGCCCCTGCGCATGTTCCTCGAATAAGAGATGATGGATCAATCTGGATGATACCATTAGCCGTCATGGCAAGCTGCCGAACAATCTCAAACTACGTGTCCTTGGAAAGGAAGGTGAATATTTACCACATACTTTCCTGACAGTTTACTGCTCGATTTTAGGGCTTCCAGGGGACCGAGAGTCAAGATGACTGGTAGGGACTTCAAGTCAGCACCACGCGAACCAAAAATGTTTTTTTAACCATATTGTTCAACCGTACGCTATCCGGTTTACATTTGTGAACACGAAATTATCCTCCCCTCAGAGAAAGGAATCGTATACTAAATGATACCGAAGAGAAACACCTGGTTCATCGAAGGAGTATTCGAAGGGCACCTCCATAGCTTAACTCATATTTTTGAAGACTATCGGAGAAGTCAAAGAAGTATCAGCAATCCAAGTCGTTCGTAGGTCTATGGACCCCGGTTGGGTCTGAATGCTAGTACAATCATTAAGAACGGTCCCGTGATAATGTGAACCAAAGGTAGGCATTAGAAGCCTCTTCCAGGGGTATAGGGGACGATCCGCTCCAGGAATCAAAGTAGGTTGTCTCTTCTACTTGGAGCACAGGAAGCGTAACGGGTCTCGTGTACATGGCAGTCTGACACCAGCACCTTGGCTCAGGTGCAGTTGAAACTTAGTGGAGATTGGTAAAGAGAGTCCTTAAACCTTAAACCTTTAGTGCAGACTTGTGCTCTCGCATTTGCCTTAGGAACCGTCCCGTCCCCTCCACCTTCCTAGTGTTAGTTTATAAACAACATCTAGTAGGCGTATGCATTGTGGAGTGACTCGCGCTAGAGGTCACTGAAACAATTGCCATACTGAGTTTATGTTCTCCTATGACATACATTTCCAGGCCTGGGGTGTATTTGAGAAGTAATGGAAACTGTGGAGTAGAGCAGTGTTAAGAGATATGCTACCAGTAACTCTACTGGAAAGGGAAAAATGACATTGATGAACCTGTGGAGTGCAGGGGCATAATGTCCACTGTATGACCTACAACCATGTACGCGAGTCTTGCCGGAGGGATCCGGTCGCATAATTCTATGGCACAGATGAACGGGAGAAATAGCCTGTCCATGCGATCGTCGCACATCTCGAACCAATGAACGGGCGCTGCGGTGAGCCCGTGCGTGTCACCATCACCTGTCACCAAATATCTATCACTACGTCAATATCATCGTCGTTTGGGGCCATCAAATTCCCCGGCCGTGAGGCGCTGCTCGAGTTCGAGGTCACACAGCACGTCGAGGTTGGGATTGTATTCTGCAATGGGAATACATACGTGTACTTAGAGAAGCTCTGGGTGCACTTGAGGTCTTCTTCAGTCAAGCCTCGAGATTCGCCAAGATTCTCGGACACAGCCGTCACTGGGAGTCCTGTATTTTTGTGTACAGTTTCACATCTGAACTGTGTGGGAGATTGGCTTACATTCCGTCATAATCCATACCCCACATTGGACTAAAAATGCTGATGCATAGTGTGCGGCACGAGTCGGGGAGTGTGAGATTGTAGTCCGACAGGAGGCAGGGCATGATATGAGTAGAATAGATCACAGGAGAAATGTATTTGCCAGGCTAATCAAGGTTTGTTATGAGGGGTGAATGAGCTTTTTGGCGGGACGTACATTGTGTGTACATGTAACCCATAGCTTGTGGTGAAAACAAGTGGATACAACAATGAAGGAGTAGAAAACACGCATTCAAAAAAGTTTCCCGAGCGTAACCGTAGAGAAATCGGCACAATCTCCATTATCCAACTGAAATACGCCAATAAATACAGATTATATTAGATAAGATAGCCGGCTAACTATAAGATAAACGCCGAGGAGACAGCAAACTGTACAAACATAGTTTACACGCCGTCTAGGACTATAAGAGGTTGGTAGACCTCGATGAAATGTAAGTACATTCAGCATCTAGTCACTACTTCTAGTACACAAGCTTCCTAACGCCCCCCAACAAATTCTATCCCTGAGGCTATCACCGTGTTTTCGCTGCAACATGTATCTATAACTTATCACTAGGGTGATTCAACAGATACAACTCAGTTATACCGACAGGCAATACGCGTTTGGGTTAGGGTTAGGGCTCCCAGTTTAAGGGACTAGTGAAGCAAGCGCGTGTAGAGTGACCCCCTACCTTATTCTGCTATTTATGAAGATTCTGCAATGGACAAGGGGAGATACTGGGAAAACCGGGGGAAGGATATCTGATGGGATGTGAGAAGGCAGAGGACACGGGGGTGAGGGAGCACAACATGAGAGGGACGAGGCAGTGCATGGCAGAATGAGGAAGAAAAGATCCGGGTGCCCCTAGTTGACCTACCCATTCAATCGTCTCCTTCGCAACTCCCCTCCCCTCGCGATATATCAATTTCACAGAGCAAAGACTGCAGCGCCCTCTGATCGAACATGGCCTCCAGATGCAGATCTAGATTACGCCAAGTCCAGCCCGTCGTCGGGGGTGTAGATAGAGCAGTTTAAGAGACTTCTAAATCAGTTAGTTATGCACTATATAACACAAACAAGATTCAGTCTCCTGCCCAACCCTCCTTGTCGAACTTTCACTTTCTAGTGTTCTATCGAGTTGGACAATGCTTTAAAACCATGGGACTGACGGCGAATTTTACCGGCGTGGAAGTCTTCCAAGGGTAATAATGCGAATATGTCATCCTTTCACTATTTCTATTCTCCCTCTCAGTATATACATGTAAAACATAACAGGGAGACTATATCAAATCTAGTCCTGTGTTCATTTTCTCTACGGAGGGAGTGGCCTCAACGTATATGATCACGAATCACCATTCGAGTTGATATAATATTCTCTCATCCAACTCTCTAAATCCTCACAATGATCTCCTACCAGGTGACATACTTAACTTTAGATACATATGATCTGGTCCAATTGTGATCCAGAACTCAAGACGGAAAACGAGATGTAGATACAGAGGGAAGGCGGGCAACAAACAAAGCAAAGCATTCAACAGTGCCATGAGCTTGGCCTAAACTCATGGAAGCCTTAAGTCTGTATATGGAGCCAGTCACGATACTCGAGTCTCCTTAGCAGTCTGTTCAAATATCTATGCCAACTAAAAGGCAGGCTTACATCCTGACTGCACACAGATAGCAATGGCCAGATTGAGTGCTTGCCCCGATCCAGTCAACGAAGTGGACAAAGCGTGCGAAGGAACTACCACACTAATAAATTTATTCAAAGGCTATATCCGAGATGTTTCGTAGTAGACCGGAGACCGGATAAGTAACCAGCAACGATCGCGTGTCACTCGGGACACAAAAATATGCTGACATGTTGAGGGACAATGATCGCGGGTCAGCCGGAGATGAGAAAACAACGGAAGTTTATACTGCATTTGCAAGTACATGACCACATCAGCTGCTTCGATAACGTTCTCAAGCTCATTACGCGGCAACAGAGCAGTTGATTGATGATCATGTTGCACGAGCACTATTTGGAACGCCGACTGAGGGACTTGATGAGGCATATGGAGATGTTACCAGGACTATCATTAAAAGATTGCCTAGAAGGCTTCTATGAAACACATCGTCCCCATGAAACAAGATTTGATGCAACACCTAACGAGCGCGGCATGGAACGAAAGGCCTGTTGCCTTCGGTGTCGTTTAGCCCCGAGCGCACAATTGAATCGTGCAGAGACACGATAACTCAGCGATTACAAACATGTAAGGAAAGATAGGGGTGGAGCAAAGGCTCCGAAGGACCGGAGAAGAATCGCATCGGTCGTCGCTGCATGACCATATTTCACACATGTCAGATATACGGTGATCATCCGAGTCAACTCCGAGCAGCAGGAAGAGTCCAGCCCCGGTTCAACAACGGAGCAAGGCTCTCTGACCTATCACCGCTGCGCTATTAGGAATCAGGCTGTGACTAGTAAAAAAGGTGATCTTGCGTTTAGAACTCACCAAGGGTGATTTCAAATGGCCTGAGGGGTTGTTCCGTCATTGGTTGAAGATAGAACCGCCTATACGAAGCTGTGTTGCCACGAAGGGAACCACAAAGGTAACAAAGGGCGTAGGGAGACCCTGTAGAGTGACAGTCATTATGATTTGCCATGACGAGCAAAGAAGAGTGAGCAATGGAATTGCTTTTTGGATGTGGATGTGAGAGCTCGACTGAGACCACGCCACGGCTGCGGGCGGCCGCCGAGCGATGGGAAGGCTGTGGGTGCCTGTGGGTGTTTGGGGCTAAACGTTTCTCTTTGTTTTGTCACAAGAACATTCCCCTTGTCTTCTTCCCCCCACCTCACCCTTGAGCGCCGCCTCCTTCAGGCTTGCGCACCCACTCTTTAGACCTCATCCACTCCTCCGACTACCTTCTTTCTTGTTTCCTTCTTGATATCTATCATAATGGGTTGCACACAATCGCACGGTGTCGACGATGAGGCCAAGGCCCGTGAGTCTATTCTCTTTCTCTCCACAAAGTGTAAAGCTAACAAGAAACTAGGCAATGACGAGATCGAATCCCAGCTCAAGCGTGACCGTCTCATGGCTAAGAACGAGATCAAGATGCTCCTTCTAGGAGCTGGCGAGTCGGGAAAATCGACGGTTCTAAAGCAGATGAAGCTCATCCATCACGGCGGGTACAACGACTCGGAACGTGACTCGTACAAGGAGATCATCTTCAGTAACACAATTCAGAGCATGCGGTTCGCCATTCTTGGGGTTCTGGTGCAGGCGCCCACTGATCCCTGCTTGTTATTTACTTAGGGCGATTTTGGAGGCGATGCCGACGCTAGACTTGTCCCTTCAGCCGATGAATGATGCCCGCAGAGCTGTTATCATGTCACTTCCCATTCAGATTGAGGGTACGCTTCATGCCTTAACTGTCGTTGTCTGGCTTTGCTAAGCTACATTCAGGTGAATCTCTACCACGCGATGTCATCGATGCTATCCGTGGTCTCTGGAGAGATCCAAGCGTCACAGAGGCTGTGCGACGGTCGAGGGAGTTTCAGGTATGCTGCACTACAAGCATGCTTGTGTTCGATGGTGTCTAGGGGTGGTGCGATGTCATCTCGCTCCCTCTTCTCATCACCATGCGCGCACAGAAGCACGTTCTTTATAATTTTTTAACATGCTTTTTCCATCAGCTAAACGACTCTGCCACATACTACTTCAACGCCATTGACCGCATGAGCGCCCCTGGATACCTTCCCACGGACCAAGACATCCTTCGATCGCGGGTCAAAACGACCGGCATTACGGAGACCATGTTTCGTGTACACCTATTTCGCTGCTCGCCCTTCGAATGCAGTTGCTAATTTACACTTTCCTTATTTAGGTTGGTGAGCTAACCTACAAGCTTTTCGATGTCGGCGGGCAGCGGTCAGAACGCAAAAAATGGATTCACTGCTTTGAAAACGTGACGGCACTTGTATTCTTGGTGTCCCTTAGCGAGTATGACCAGATGCTCTATGAGGACGAGAGTGTCGTGAGTATCCTTATGTCTTGCGGCCATGTATCACATACTTATATTAGTGCGTAGAACCGTATGCAAGAAGCTTTGACACTGTTCGATTCCATCTGCAATTCCCGATGGTTCGTCAAGACAAGTATCATTCTTTTCCTGAACAAAATCGATCTGTTCGCCGAGAAATTGCCGCATTCCCCTATGGGCGACTACTTTCCGGACTACACTGGGTAGGTGATCTTCGTTCCGTCTGTACTGTTCACTCATCTTCCCTGTCTGTAGCGGTGACAACTATGATGCAGCTTGTGATTACTTGTTGCACCGCTTCGTAAGTCTCAATCAAAGTGCAGCAAGCAAGCAAATCTACGCGCACTACACCTGTGCCACGGACACCCAGCAAATCAAATGTAAGTCGCTTTCGTCTTCGTTTATGATAGCTATGTGCTTGGGGCATTATTAATCTGAGATGATCCCCGACGTTTGATTCTTCTTTTGTGATCTACCCCTTCAATTCATTGCCAATGCTGACGTGGCTTTTCCTTGTTCTCCAGTTGTGTTGTCCGCTATCCAAGACATTCTTCTTCAGCTGCACCTTCGGGAATGTGGTCTCCTCTAGGCGCTGTGCAGTACCCTATTCCTTCCATGATACTTATATCCCATTTTTTCATTCACGTACATCCTTTGTGTTTCTTGTGTTCAGAGAGTTGTTTTTATCCATTTTGCTTTTTGTCATCGTACCTTACTGCATGAGCTTATTATGCCTTACTACCCACCGACTGATGTCCTACTAGCCCAGTTATATCTTTCTATCATCCTAGTCTTTCTAGCGACCGCCTCGGTACGTGATGTACAATTCAGATTTTACCTATGCGTGTTGGGAGTCATTGAGCATGGAATATGCGGTGTTATCGTACCTTTTGGATATGGTTTTTCGCAAGGCTCTATAAGAGAATGGTCACCACACGTGGACAATAAAGCTGCTTAGGCTGCGCCGCACAAATAATTCCCGATACATCATCTCCTCAAAGCTATGCATCAAATTTGGCACTGGATTACTGATCGTTAGCCTTGGCCTTCTCTGGCCATTTCTTCGGGGTATACTTGACCATTGATCAGACCAATCATACTAATGCCGTAGTAATAATGCTGAAAGTCTCCCCACTTTTTTAGTATTTCATATGTATCACCAAGTACACGAATGTGATAAAATCTAACAATTCCATGAAGGGTTTTGGTTTGGCGCCAGCAGGGCGGACTTCGAAGCAAGCTTAATATACCTCGATGTCATCCAAACGTATAATCCTTCACATCGTTTATATCCACGGCTTCCAAGGTTTATATTATCTTTTCACTCTCAGTGATTAATCTTCATATTTAACCCACGCACAAGCTACCTCTTCCTAGGCGACCATACCACCTTCCAGGCATTCCCAACTGACCTCCATCGTGCATTGCAACCAGTGATTGCGCAACACATAGAACTGCGCAGCATTTTATACCCTACCTATAAGAGTAAACGACCCATCGCTGATGCTACTACGAAATTTCTACAATGGTACATGTGGTTTCTTACTTTCCACCGCTATCAAGGGCTGCAACCCAAACATGTATAACAGGCTTGAGACGCTCCCGCAAGGACCCGTAATCTTATGCGGCCATTCAATGGGAGGTCTCCTCGCTGCCGAAGCCGCTACCTCGCCTCATCATGGTGTTGCCAAGCGCGTCGTCGCGTTGATTGGGTACGACGTGCCATTCTTGGGTATGCATCCCCATGTTGTTGTCAGTGGCATTGCATCGTTGCTTCCCCATAAGAAAGAGAAGGAAGGTCACAACAGTGCAGGTGGTACTGCGGAACTGAGGACTGAGAAGGAAATGAATGATGCGAAGCACGTCGATATAACATCGGCTGACCCGTCAAGGTGTGAGTAAGAACCCTTACTCCTCTGGTACATGTTGTCATATATTCACAGCACCTTCACCAAATGTATCGCAAATATCGTTATCATTACGAGATTCGAAGACACCTTCCCCGTCTTCCAGCTCTTTACTTGCGCCACAACCGTCATTCATACCATCTTCACAAATTTCTCCCAGCGACATGCAATCGCATCTGTTACCCGATTCACAAGCCATCATTTCACGCACCATTGATTTTCTCGATTCCCACGCCAACGACCGCATCGTCCACTTCTTCACCAAGCATCGCTCTGAGCCCATCGCAGCAGCTACACGTTGGGTCATCGAAAGTCTCGAGTTCGGGGTGTGCATGTTCGATCCAAAAGGATTGAGAGATCGATATGTTGCACTGGAACGATGGCAGGGAGATTGGATTAATTTTTGGACAGTGACTGTTCCCCGTGATAAGAATGGACGGGAGATACTGGCGAAGAAGAAACCGTGTCTAGAGTATGGTAATGAAAAGCATGATGCGGCAACATCCTTCGAAAGCTTTATGGAAACGCCTGCGACCACGGACTTCCATTCTTCGCCGTTATCTCATCACTCCCAGTCAAGTAGATCATCCCTTGAACCCCCGGTTGAAACACCTGTGTCAGGACCCAGACCTAAAACTGAGGACGAACCTAATAGAGAACAAGCCATGGTCGAGCAAAAGATGCATGAAAAGGAGACGAAGCCATTAGAACATGATCATCACAAGATTGAACTCGACACGAAGGGGCGGAATAGTCACACAGCACATCATTTTGTTTTGCTTCCTTTTCGCAAACCATCTGTTGCGACGCATAGTTGGGAGCAGGTGAAGGTGCACGGAGCAAAGGACGAGGTGGAGGCGCATTGTGGTTTGTTCATGAGAGAGACCAACTTGGACTACGATGCCTTTATACGAAGAGTGGTGGAAGTGACAAAGAGATGGGTATATAAATTGACCACTTGATATTTCTGACTTTGTGTGTCTCTATATAATTCCCCGTGATACCATCCAACTCATGTTTTGTCCGTCTTTCAGACTTGTTAACGACAATTTAGCGATATCATAAACAATTTACACAGGCGCTGGACTGTTATAAGACGATTGGGATTGGTTCGACAGTTCTTCACTGTAACCATGCCATGGCCAATCACAATGGTAGAATTGTTCCACAGCCCCATGACTCCAATTCTCTTGAAATTAGGATGGAAGAAAGGCACTTCAATTGTTGTCGAATTCAAATATAGACACGGCTGAACCGTTTGTTTAGTGACATGAGCTTAGAAAGGAATGGGTATCAGAACTCTGAGGATCGCTCTAGAGTCAGTCCTTTTGAAATAAATATATTATTCCGGTCCAGTGCCCGACTGACATTCGACTCGTAATACTCGCAGATGTACATCTTACGAACACAGGAACCAACAACGTGCGCAGATACTGTTCCCCCGTACCATGTTCTTCCACTGGCATGGCAACCTACAAATATCTTCCCTCCATATGTCGCTCGCTACCTACAGCTTACCATCCGCTACTTCAAATGCAATGGGCAGTGCCGATCTTCATTTATCAGCTAGAAGCCAGTAGACCTGATATCAGCGATTAACGTAGCGATTTATACCTAGGTTGATGGGCGAATCACAACCACAAAAGCAATCCTCTTTTGGTTGGCGGTCGGTAGCTTATTAACATATGTATCTTCAATGAAGGGTTTCGCGTACTGGATGAGTGACCCAGGGAATATGGATCACAATGCCATCCCGGAAGGTTTCTGTAGATACAGTGTTCATATTGATGTACTGGTACTGGAGCTGTAGTTTGGCATCCCGTTTGGAACAGATGCTTGGTCTCAATATCCCAATACAGCACACATTTGTATTACTCAGAAAATCTCCTGAATGTGATTTCGGATAGTGTCATGAGTAGCAAGGAGACAAAATCACCTCAAACCATTCATCTACATTGATAAGGGGATTGGATCGCACGCACAGTTGTGACATGCAGAATACCGTGCACATACTCGCACAGCAATTCGATATCCTTCCGCTAAATGTTGTCATACATTATGATCTGGTCCAAAAGCGATTCCTTCTACCCAGTCGGGCTTCTTGGCGATTGGATTATCATGACTGATACATGCGAGGTCCTCGCCACCAACAGACCTTTTCTTCACCTTCTGTTGATCACCACCTTGCGCAGAGAGAATGACAATCTTGAACCAACTACCAGCAATAGCTGTGTCACGCACGATTAAAAATATCTCCATCCTAGTATTCCTGTCAAGGCTCTCGCTGCTGAATGGAGGCGTAGAGAACCAAACAATAAGGATTCTAAGCTCATGCGCTTGCTGTGGTTGTGTGATTATCTGCCTAAAGGCATGTGGTTCTTACGTTTATTTATCTAATGATCATCAAATGGAATATCCTCTATTACTCAAAGATTGTGGGTTCAAGACTAACACAAATTTAAAGTCCTCCAATAAATTGTCGGTGTTGTCAATCTATTTTGTTATCACCTCCTCTAGACAGGGTATTGTATGTGTTGTTGAATTACATACCAATGTTGTTTGAAATGTTTGGAATATCATGGATTGGATCACCTATGAGAATTTATATGGATAACCTTCTGCTCTACACTGAGCTAGTACCACCTTGACCAAAGTGGGCAACTTGGTATTTATAAATAGAAACATTCTCCAACTGTCCCGTCGTTCCACCAAGATTGGTATTCGGATCCACATCATCCACAAGGGACAACATACTTGTGAAATTATTTCGACTTGCTTCCGCGCGACGTGGCAAACAACCCTTGGACAAACTCCTTACTCACGTCTCATATTCTCGCCGGTATCATCTGAGCACCCGGACCCAAAATGTCCCATCCTTCCGTTTTCCTGGTCCCCACACGGTGTTTAGAGGTGATTTCAGGAACAGTTAGTAACAAATGACTCAGCCTGCCAGTGGGTAAAGCTATACCATCTATGCATGAGACTGCCGACACGACGACTCAAGAATATATCATGGGTGTCAACTCTGAGGACACACAAAGGAAAAATACATCATTCTCCTATGTCCCATGATGATTTGTCATATATTACGCCCATCGCCCATCTTCAAATTCAGTTTCTCCATGTCAACGTCGAATAAAGCTCGTGCGTTAACGATAAGGATATTTCCTAAGCTCGCATCCCCTTTTGAGATGAATCCCGAGCCACACACCGGGCAGAACATATGTGAGACCACTTTTCTATTGAACTTGTAGTGGGTAAGTTCATTTTCGGTACCCTTGAGGAACCTGAAGTCCTTAGTGGGGTCGAAGATGTATCTAGAGAATAGAAGTAAATTAGGCACAGTGCAACGGATGAAGAAATCGCACGAACATGAGGAGACAACCACGTTGCGTACAAAGGCTGCAGTTGCAGCTGACGACCTCAAATCCATCTTCCAACACCGGGTGGCGGCACTCAAACTGGAATTTGCCACAGTGGCAGCCTCCCTTGTACACTTTGGTCTTCATGTCCGCACTGCGTGCTGGAATTACACTTATTTCTTTGCTTGGTGCTGTGGATGACATATTGGGGGGAGTTTGCTCGCGAATGCTCAAAAATATGTTCCCTTATTGCAGGATCAGTGCCTGTCTCCGGGACTCTCATGTCCCATTTGGTAAACAATTAACGTGAGCCCCCGTAACACAAGCACGGCGCTCTGCAACCTATCAGATCTAGGGTTGAAATCTTAATCCACGTACAAGAAGTTATGAATTTGACATTGATTAACTTGAAAATTACCGCTTGACTCCCGCTTCGAGTAAAGATGCTGGATATGTTTGAAAATCTTAGTAACAGTGGAAGAAATAGCAATGCTACATATCAATTTAAAATAGCAAAGACCTGACGTATATTCAAATATACTGTCTGAGATTAATTAGAAGCAATGCTACGCTTCTGTAGGTGTAAGGTCTACAACCACAACGAGACTTGATCGATAACCAAGGCATGAGTTGGAGCTAGAGAAAACATGTACATCATAATCACGGAATTCAGCAGCCAGAAAAAGGGAGCTGGGGGATTACACAAATGTCTTGAACAAAGCATATACATCAACTAATTGTCATAGTCTGTGGGATATAACACTCCTGAGTATTGCAAACTTACACTGATATGCTAATATACATGTGATCTTTATTGAAAATATCTGGACTGGATTAGATATCTTGACCATTCTAATATACCAATGTGGGAATAGATATTGATCCACACCCTCAGGGGCAGCAATTGAAAAATTATTAATTGAATGCCTCAGTGCCATGGGAGAGCTTGACTCAAGCTTAGAATTTTTCAACATGGTGGAGGCCATCATCTCAGCAGGTGCTATTAGGGTAGGAGTGCCCTAGCTAACTAGTTTGGCAGAAATACTCTAAGTTATCTGAACATGAGGGCCTTATGTTACTATTCAAGGATGCACTTCAATGCCTACAAATGGGCTTTGATGTCATACAACACAACACCACTACCTCAACACAATACCATTCTGCCTTGATCTGGATCCCCAAACATTCCCTTGTACATCAGTAATATCTTTCAGTTGCATGCCTTGAGTAGTTATGGGTCTTGCAGAGTCTTGGAGCATACAATTTCTGTTGGTAGTGAATTCTGAGAATTACACTACTGAAGAAAAATCAGAATTACTGGAGAACAGATGCTGAATGCTCTGTCAAAGAGGAGATTCCCACAGTCTCCAGGGATTAATAACACATTTGCTTATGTAATAAGCACCCATACAATGAACAATAAACAGGGTTACATTCAATAATTTCACTGTTTACATGAATTTGTCTGATACAAGGACTGGGAAGGGATTACCTGGAAGCTTTGCAGCATGATATGCACTTTTGATAATACCAGGATCATTGTCTGTTGTAAAAGTGGTAAATACTTGACCCATTGGCATTGTGCACTGCCTTGGGCTATTATATAACAGCCCTTATTGTACTACAGTCTCAGCCATCCCTTGATTGCTGAATAGTATATAAGTAGCCCACTTGTAGTACCTGCACTTCTTCAGCTGTTATGCTGAACTCACATGTCACAGGTTTAGTAGTCAATATACTAGCTCTTATGCTGAACTCACAAATCACTGTAAGGGCAACCCCTGTAGTGCTTGCTGAGGTTACCAAAGTCATGTGGCTGAGGCTAGCAAGGGGGAAATCCTAAGTACAGTGACTTACAAAACCGGTCCAATGTTTGGCACTTTTCACTTGCTCTGAATTTTATGAACCAAATAAAAATCTATAAAATCTGAGAATATTCTCAAGATACCCCTGCATCTCAGATTTCTATTTGTCTCCTCATGTTTATGTAATAAATTTTATTGGTTGAGATATTGTAATTTTTTGACAGTGACTCATTGGACCAGTTTTGTTGCCTTCAAATGTGTGATTATAATCAGAGGTATAGTGAGGTTTGTATGGTCACATGACTTGTGTC
>QFEC01007941.1:0-18938 GCA_003316585.1 Gomphus bonarii
TAGACTGAAGTGTTATATCTTTAACACCAAGGTCTTGTCCAGGTTCCAAAACAGGATCTCATAGTTCTATTTGACTAGACTCAGGCCTTTGGAGAAGAAGATGATTGGGTGCTACATCCTGTCCTTGGGTGACTGTTGTGAGAGGGTGGCTCCTGTGATGAAGTCTGAGGCATCAGCTTCCACTTGGTACATTTGTAAGTCATCTGGGAATGTCAAAACAGGGGCCAAGGTGATCTGACCTTTCAACTTCTCAAGCACCATCTCCTTGGCCTTGCCCCACTTCCACTGTTCTCCTTTCTTTGTGAGATCAAACAAGGGTCAAGCATGGAGCAAAAAGTCCTTGATGAATCGACAGTAGAAGTTGGTGAACCCAAGAAAGGATTGTACTTCTTTTCAGCCTGTTGGTCTCAGCCATTTGGTCACACCCCAAATCTTCACCAGGTCCATTTGTGAGGGCGACACTATTGACAAGGTCACGACAACAAGACGACAACAAGACACTCCAATATTTAGTGAGCTGATAAGGGTAATTTCCACCTGGTGTAGCGGTAATCCTCAGTTTATACAAGGTTACTAGCAATAAATACATAGAAAGCCCACCTGGTGTCACGGTAATCCTCAGAGATCAAGCTGAGGGGTAACCGTTACACCAGTCACACTTATATACCCTAGTGGAAAGTCATGGAAGGTAATAGAAGGTGACAGAACGTTCTGGAAGATTCTAGAAGGTGATAGAAAGTAATAGAAGGTCCCAGAAAGTTGTGGAAGATGATGGAAAAGTATGGAAAGTTCCAGAAGGTGGTGGAAAGTTATAGAAGAACATAAACAGGAAACAACAACTGACAGCGATCTTTAACTGAACCCTGACACCATCTCTACCTTTCCCTCTGAGATGATCAGCCTGAGGTACTCAATGTGTGTCTGCTCAAACTCACATTTCTCCTTCCTTAGGTAGAGCTTGTTATCTTGGAGGCATTCCAATACTTGCTGCATAATTTTTCAATGTTTGGCTTGTAATTAAGAGTAATCTGGGGATGTGGGGTGGTTTCTAACTTAAGAATGATGTTTTGGGGATCGAATACGATGTTAATCTAGGAGTATATGCTGTGTGGTGTTCGTGTAACTGTCTGGGGATTCTTTCTGGTGGATATGGCCCTTTAGCACCTGTACTGAGAGGTTGGCTCTGGATTCTATGTGGAATGTAAAATCAATAACAAATGTGCTATTGACCCTGTGTGCTCAAGACTTTGTGAGACACTTCTAATGATGACTGATAACTTCTCTGATTAAATTCAGGTCTCGAACAATGAGCCTTCAGTGGGAAACATGATATTGATGTAAGCAAAGCACCGGTGAAGACAGGGAGCGATTTTTGCTTTATGGGCAAGAAGGACTAGCTTGTTACTGTATCCTAAGCTAGTATTTATCCATTGTTGTGATTCTAACATGTTATGAGCGAAGAAAAGAAATAGACTGCTTTGGGATAGACGTGTCAGTGTCCCATGCTATATGTATCACTGCGTCGCATATTCTGCTCTCCGTTTCCAATCGGTAACCTCTGAAAATACTTGAGGCTTCTCTTTGGTGTGTACTCTTGTTATTCCAATCATTCCATTGAGTCTGGGCTGCGTCCATTGGTTCCAATGTGCCAGCCAATGCCTGTGACCACATGTATGTGCCCCTTTCTCTCCTGTCTCAGCCCCTAAGTCCTCCAGTCATCCTGTGTGTTGTTTCTATCCTTTTTATCTTTTATTTCTGCAATGACCACTACCCGTGCACTCTGGGGTTGACCCTGTGAGTCCCTTCCATTCTTTCTGTCCCCTGGCTGCCCGGGCACTTCCCTGCCCCAGAACCAAAGTGCCATGCCCATGTAGTATCTGAAGTGTCCTGTATCTATGAAAAATGAAGTTATCGACTTAGTTTCTTTTGGGGATTGTCAGTATGTATGTCTACTTGAGTTCTGGATGCATATACTAGGTGAGGGAATCTGTGTTCTTTCTAGTTATCTATTTTTGTGCTTTTCTTCTATTCTATTCTATATGCTGTGTAAGAATGGATATTCTATAACATGGCTTGAGTTTTCAAATAGATGAGGATGTCATCAATGTATATGCAGATGACTCCTTCCATGATGAGGTCCTGGAAGATCTCATTAATCATCATCTGGAATGTAGCCAGGCTGTTAGTGAGCCTGAAGAACATCACCAGTAGCTCAAACAACCCTCGGTTTGTTCAGAATGCAGCCTTCCATTCATCACCTTCTTCAATTTGGATGTTGCTGTATCCCCGCCAAATATCTAGCTTTGTGAAGTACTTAGCTCCCTTGAGTTGGTTAATCAGTTCAGGTATGAGAGGGAGCAGGTACCAATTCTTAATGGTCATGGCATTCAAGCATCAGTAGTCCTGTATGAGCTGAAGTGAGTCATCCTTCTTTTTGATGAAGAACACTGGGGAGGCCATTGGGAACTTAGACAGCTGAATATGTCTGGTGTCCAGGAGAACCTGGACAAAGTCATTGAGCTGGGCTTGTTCTAACAGAGACATGGGGTATACCTTGCAATTGATGGGGTTGGAGCCTGGTTCCAGCTTGATGGCATGGTCCCAGATCCTTTGCTTGGGGAGTTCATTGAAAGACTCTTTCATAAACACATTGTAAGATAATGAGCAACTTTTGGCAGTAGTTCAGAGATTTGTTGGACAATTCTAAATATTATCACTCCTAGTGATAGTTAACCACTCTAATTTATTTAAGTATACCTAAATATTATCACTACAAAAGAAATAAAAGGAAATTAATCTTAGAAATACATTTAGCAATACACTAGGCTCACCTCCTCAGTGATAGTCAACCACTGAGGAGTACACGCATATGCGAATGAGTGTTTCACTCATGTATAGGCTTGAGCCAGCTCCTAAGCGCCAGCTTGAGTATGGAGCCAAATTACTGGTCCCTTCCCAGGGAACCAGACACACGCGTCGTCTCGATGCGGAAGTAAATCAAGGTTCGTGCACATATAATATACAGTAGAAAAATAGAATGACGCACTAACTTTTTGATATAAAAATACAGAAAAATTAAAAGAAAATATAAAAGATTGTTGGATAGAGGTTGACATAAATATCTCCTGAATAAAAGTGAATATATTGAGATTGAACCTCTCAGGGGCAGAATGGATATGTGCACCCCACACACATGTTCAAACTCTTGGAGGTAGTCCATAATCTCGGTCTCAGCTCCGGCATTCTTGTAGTGTGCTTCTGCCAGTCTTTGCAAGATCATCTGTGTGGCTCAGATGTATTCTGGTTTGGGCAGTAGCATCATGTACATTAGTCTGTCTTCTTCCTCCAACTCATCCCAAGGCCCCTCTGGCCTGACATTTCCATCCTCATTGTCTTCCTCCCGCTCATTCTCTTCCTCAGGGAGCTTTGCAAATGGGCCAGCTCAGCACATGCAGATCTGCCATTCAGTCCTTTGGATCTCCTTCCATTCCTCTCAAACTCTGGCTTGGCAAGTGTGGCACTGGTCCATGCATTGGTTCATCTTGATTTTCCAAGTTTGCCAGTTGATCTTAGGATTGTGCTTCTCCAACCAGGTCAACCTGAGAATAATGTTCTGCCTGCCCAAGTCAGTGACTGCAAAGGTGGCATGCTTGGAGTGGCCTTCTACTCAGAGAATCACATCCACTATCCCTTGAATAGACCCTGCTTTATTGGGGGATCCATCCACACTGTAGATGGGAATTGGCTGTTGAATTTTCAGGGTGGTGAGGCAATGATGTTCAGTATAGGCTTGATTCATAAACAGTCCTGAGGCCCTACTATCAATGAGGGCAGGTCCTGATTTGACTTCAGCTGTGTCCATTGTCTGAATATCAACCTTGATGACAAGAGATTTAGGGCTTGGGTCAGCTGCAATCACATATTTCTTCGGGAGCTTTTGTTCCCACTTTTGGAGCCAGATCTGAGGTGGTTTCAAAGGTCTAGGGGTTTCAGGTTTTGGCATGGCTGTTTCAGTTTCAGTTCAGTTTGGGTGAATGGGGGTTATTTCACATTATACTTCCAAACATGAAAACCAGTTATGTACAGGCAGTGGGGCCACACTATTCATCCACTGTGGGCTCCAAAACCCTCTTCTTCCCCTTCTAATGTTTCCACCACTCTGGTTTCTAACCCTATCTTGGTTTCAGTTTTGGCTTTGGCCAATGGAATACTCAATGTGTTGGCCAGGGCTAATAGCTCAGGCAACAGTTCCAGTCATTCTTCTACACTCATGGTCCAGATATTGAACAAGAGGGGGAAATCTTGGGCATAGTGGCCCAGTTTCATGCATTGAAGGCAGACTCCTGGTGGTGCAACCCAGGGTCAAGTTTGTCAACTTCCATGGGGGTTGGGCCCTTTTTGGGCATGGCAAAGACCAGTGGGACTGACTGCTGAGGGGTGACATCAGCCCTAGGATTCTCCCAAGTTGCCTTCATTGGTATTGTGGGGAGCCAAGGCATTGTGAGTGGTTGACCTTCATTTGTTTCCATGAATGCATCATTGGCCTCTCTGTTTCTCATTACTCTCCTTGCCACCTCATACCACCCTTTGGGGTCACCAAAGTCTGGAGATCCATTGCCAAGCAGAGCTACCCTGTTCTGCATGCTTGGTTTGAGGCCCTTTCAGAATTTGATCACAATCATCTTATCATCATGATGCTTGGCCAGATCAATCAGTTTGGTAAACTGATCAATGTATTCCTCTACCAAGTCCTTGCTCTGTTACCACCCCATCCCTTCAAGTTTTTGAGGGCTGAAAGTTGTTTATTCTTTGGGCAGAAACAGTTGACAAAGTCAGCCTCAAAGGTGTTCCAATCTGGGTAGTGGAATTGGCCAGACCTCTTGGCTTGGAGGACCTTATTAGCAAACCAAGCTGCTCAGTCAGACTTGAAGAAGGAGAGGGCCCAGTGGATGTGGGCCTGGTCATTTGGGAAATGATTGTCACATATTGCAAAGTAGATACTACAGGAGTTGAGGAATCCGCAGCCTTTGTTGCAGTTGCCATCAAAGTCTGAGGAGGATGCTAGTCTAATTCAGGAGGTGGCTGAGACCAAGGGCTCAGTATCCTTGGTTCAAGTGTGCTTGGTACTGGGTCATCTTCTGGATCAAGGAACTCTCTATCCCTTCTTTCTGGGTCACTTTCTAACTTCTGCATTATTGCTCTTAAGGCATTATTGATTTTGGCATTAGCTGCTCAGTTCACTGCCAACTCTTGTTCTAACTGTTGGAAGCACTCATTGGCATCCATTTCAGCTTGGGGACTCAGTAGTACATGCATTACCAAAGCTGTTGCAGTTATAGAGGAGGGGGAGTCTGGAATTATGTAAGCAATTGAGGCAAGGCTATCCAAGTCACTTTTGTTTAGACCAAAGCCACCTATGGTCATATGGTGGTGACACAGCTCCCAGTCCTTATTGGGCAAAGTTTTCCTAATACAAGGGCAACCCCCAAAGCACTTGTTGTCTGCTTCCTGCTTCTTCAGCATACCTTACCCCTTGATTGGGCCCCAAGGTATGATGGCCCCACAATCCATATCTGGCATTCCAGTGTTTGGGCTGATACCTTGGTTTCTCAGTTCAGGATGTCATGTGGTTGGACCAAGTGACCATCACCTCTCTTATTGTCTATATGCACAGTTCAGCTCAGTAACCATCAGTATAGGCAAATTGGTTCAGCATTGTTTGGGTTGCAAAATGGATGGTCCTGTCAGGGGATGACCCATTTCAAGCCCCGAGCCAAAACAAACACAGCTCGGCCCAGAATGGACCGAGCGACCCGAGGTTTTTGGCAGGACCTTCCGAATCTTCGGTACCCTCAGGCCTGAAAAACAACCCAGCACTTACCCACGAATTTTCTGAGCTAGGAGCTGAGAACCAAGGTGGGAAGCTGAGGACTGAGGAGGGCTGGGAAGAGACCCACTCAACCCAAGGCCAAGTCACTTAGGCTGAAGGAAATACCTCAGTTCAGGTCAAGCTCTTGAAGAGCTACATACCCAAACCTCGGTTCGGGCCCCAGGAGATTGGCTCCTGAGATACTCGGTATTTATAGACTGGTATGCATACCTTTGGGCCCAAGAGAGGGGTAAGGTATGCTGAGGAAGTAGAGCATGGACCATTGGTATATAGATCTAATGGCTCACTAGCAAGGGACCCTAAGCTTTCCTCTTAGGATTTCCCCCTTGCTAGGTGAGACCCCTTTACTGTACATAGGATGATATCTAACTTAGGATTTCCCCCTTGCTAGCACTGTGTGACATTCCACAAGTGCAACAGGGGTTGCCCTTACAGGTCCCCTGACAGGCTTGGCTTCAGCTTATGTGCTACACTGTTCAGATCCTGTAATATCCCTAATTTCTGGGGGCACGGTCTGACTGAAGACTTGGAGTGATCTTAGTCAATTTTCTGACTACTGAGCTACTGATTTACATATATATTATATACTAGATTAGTATTTCAAATAGTCAGAATGTTTTCAAATCAAAAGAACAAGGGAGTGTTCAGAATGGGAATCAAAACAAAGGCAAGGTGAAACATGGATGAGTAAGAATAAGGTTCAGGTGAGGTGTGTTACAAAGATTGTTGCATGAGGCAATGGAAATTACTAAATAGAGAAAGAGTATTGTGAGCAGAGAAATTAAACAAATAGAAGAAGTGATGAAGAGCAAGGTCTAGACTCTGAGGCTGAGTAAACAAAGGGCTGAGTGGAATTACTTGAATAGGTAAAAGTATTACTTAATCATGATGACCAATCAAGCAGGGATCTCATGAGGCAAGATCCTAATACTATAACAACTTCATATCATCATAACATTCTCAATCACTAGACCCCTATTATTATTACATCCTCACTCAGAACTCTTACTTGAAACAGAAGTATGATGACTAAGTTACATGAGTGCATTGTATATAATAAAACTATGTTGTACAATAGTTTATACCAGGGATAAAAATCCCTGAAAATCTTCAAAAATCATTAGATTAATTCTATAGCTAGTACAACTCAAACTGAAACCATTGGAGCAATATTCACATTGAAAGGCCTTGCTACTTGTCATTTATCACCTGGGGAATATATTTTTAAGTAGAATAAAATCACTATTATAGCTTCAGAGATTCTAATCAAGAATATAATGATTTTATTATCACTGCTATATCCCAGCATGCCATACCCAACATATGGATTTCCACATCACCACCTCCATCATTCCTTACATCACCTTCTAGTATATTCCATTGTCCCACATAACACACTTTCCTCTTATAGTAACTCCATAGTCTATTATATTATCCCTTCTGCATTTGGACTACCCTGTTCCATTTTAGTACAAGGTCTCTGAATGTATATAAACCTGTATACCCTCATAGCTAGTTCTCCAGTTCAAATATCAATTTAGTCTCCTTCTCAGTACCTCCATGAACTCTCTCCATAACCCTCTCTGTAACCTCTCTCTACAACCCCTCTATGAACCACCTCTGAAATCAGGGAAAATAATGACATGAGAGGGCACAACATCTAAGTTGAAGCCAAGTCCCTTTGACTCTGTACCCTAGGTTTGACTTCAGCAGCTTGGACCTCCTAAGATACCTTCTGACATTATGCCCTCAACTCTGGACTTATGAATCACTCAAGTAAGAAGTAGTTACTAACTTCTTAACAAGCACAATCATGGGCAAGATTGTAGGGGCTACTGGTGGAATGACTCTTGCATCAGGAGGTAGAGTTACCACTCTAGCTGGAGTTGGAAAAGGTGGAAGAAATGATAGAGGTGGGAGTGGTGGGAGTGGAGTAGGTGAAGGCACCAAATGTCTGAGGGATGGAAGTGATGTTTGTTATAAGTAAAGGGAAAAGAATACCTTTGAAATATGAATATATAGATAAAAACACAAAAATTAGATATAACACTGAAACTAGTATAAAAACAGCAGGTATATGCGTGGAAATCAAAGATATTAATTGTACAAAGCTATCCAAAAAAGAATCATACCATTAGCTACATTCCCCATCATCCTACAATTATTTTACATGTATTCTGAACATGAGACTCAGTTCCCTGCACTTTAGCACCTTGGTGGCTAAATGATTGGAAGGTATGGAATGGAGATAGGGAATGGTACAGGGACATAGGGGACACTGGACAGCAGGAATTTGTTGGAAGTACAGTAGGAATGGAACAGAAAAGGTCCAAAACAGACAGGAGCTCAGGGAGAGCCTAGATGACCACATATATGCTACCACCAGAAGTTGCCAATCAGTTTGCACTTCTTACAGCATGCTACTGATATAGCATAGCATGAGGAACAAAAGAGGATCAAAGAGAGAAGGTCTAAGAGAAATTTCCAATGATTTTATTTATTTCCAATAACCCAGCTATAGTATATGTGACTCCCTATCTTTGTATAGAGTGGAAATCCACTGCTTCTGACCAAATGTAATTACATTTTCTTTTTCTCTTCATCACTAGTTAGGGGTCTATCCTTTGTATGAGTACTACAAGTCTCATAGGTAGTACTGCAGTAAACAATTATCTATTAATTGTTTACTCCATGTTCTGTTTGGTGCTTCACTTATAACTTCAATTTGAAATACATCACTCAGACTCATTGTTCAAGTTCTGGACAACATCCAGATAGGTTCTACTTATATATTACTGTCTGCTCACAACTTTGGAGCACCAGATACTGTTCTTTTAATTACTATTGAATTTACAGTATTTTCAGAAACCAGTTCCAAGCTCCTGGTACTGGTGCTAAAGTGCTGGATTGACCAGAAAGCCTCTGGAACTCTTGTTACTATAATAACAAAGAGACTTTCAACAAATACAAATTATTGCAGATAGTTGTAGTAGTGGAGGATCACCCTGAGTCATCTATCCCTGCACCTATACACACCTTAATGTTGAGGACCTCACCAAAGCCTCTTCAATAGACCTCAACTTCTTCAGCATTTCCTCATCAGACTCATCCTCACTCACCACCTTGCTTGCCTTCCTCTTACCCTTTTCCAACCTCTTCTTTATACTCCTTCCACTCTCCATGCCCTTACCCTCCTGTACTTCACCCCTTACTCAGAGTATCAGACACATGCTCTGAGTTTCATGTTACCATAGAGGTCAATGGCCTTCCAAAGGCAGGAGTTCTGCTACTTTCTGTAATACAGGCAACTATGATTGGTGAACCTTACATTCTGCCAAGTCAAATCATCTGAGGTTCTAATATTGGGCATTACAGTAAACAATGAAGAAATTATCATTACTTATGTTGTACATGAGTTGAAGTTGCAAATACTAAAAGTTTGGTCAGCACCTTCATGAGGTGTTAGAACTTTGGTCACATACCTTTCCACTCTGGTAAGTGGACCCTTCAATGCATGGTTCCCACATGTTGTGCAGCACTTGCATGTCTTAATAGTATTAATAATAAATTCATTAATAATGTTGACAGTTGGTTTCTAGGACCTGTTAGGGAAACTCATGCCAGCTCTGCAGGCATGCTTGCTGGGAGTTAAACCAGCAGGATACCACCCAGCCCTGGCCTGCTCCCTAGGCCTGACAAAGAGTCCCAGACCCTCTGCCTACCCACAAGCCTCTATAGGCAACTGGTAAGGGGGTCCAAAAGTAAGTGTATTTTAGAAAATGGGAACTAAGTACAATGGATGGCATACCTGGCAAGGGGATCCAAAAGAGAATAAGGTGAGGACCCCTTACCTAAGTAGCCAGCTACATAGTGAGTGACTGTGACATGAGTAAGTTATGTCACAGTCAGTGAAACGAGGATAGGCAAGGACTAAACTGAAGAATCAATGGGGGGAGGAAGGTAGAAAATATATAGCTAAAAATTTAGTGGGGAGGAGGCTGTCCTCTGACAGGACCAGTGATATACTCCCCATCAAACATGGAAACAATGGGGTGGTTATTGCAGTTTATGATTTGGTTGGATGATATGGTGATGTGATTGCTAACTTCTAACCAATCACTTGCCTTTTATACTAACCTTGCTCTAATTCAACTCAACCTCAACTCTGCCCAAACTTGAAGACTGTAGCCTTGTAGGCTCAGCCATAAGAAGGGGATACTGTTAGGATCTTACCAATGGGATCCCCATTGTTTAGTTATCCAGATCAAGTAACTGCTTCTCCTTTTTTCAAGTAACTCTATTCAACCTTTTAAAGCTAGACCTCACTAACAGCATTTCCTTTACTGACTTAATATCTTCACTCATGCCATTTTTCTTATTTATTAAATTCCATTGAACCTTGCAATAACATTAGTAAAACACTCTCACTTCCTTTCTTCTGACTCACCCTTGTTTCACCTAACCTTTGTTTTAATTTAAGATTTGGGAATCCTTTTGTTCTTTGATTTGAAATCAGGATGGCTATTTGAAACACTAAGCTAGTATATAATGTGTATAATTAGCAATTCAGTAGTTAGACAATCAACTAAGGTTTCCACTCAGTTCTGTAGACCTCACTTGGAAATTATAGATACTACAAGGTCTGGAGGGTACAGCACATAGACTAAAGCCAAACCCTCCTCTGAACCTCACCAAAGTTTCAACCTTGCTGAGCTTACATAAGAAACTTACTCTCCCACATTCTTAATATAGAGCAATGTTAAAATCTGCCTGATTTTCCTGAGCAACCAATAATCTATCTTCACTATGAAGGTAATACAATTGTATATAAAAATATAAGTCCTCTTGCTGTTGAAGTATCTATTGTTGAAATCTTGATAGCAGAATTTTCATGATCAACAAAATATTGAGGCAAATTTGATGTCTGCCATGCTATATTTGAATAAGTGCTTCCATTTCAATACCCAATTGAATGACTCTAGATGGTTTGTTGTAAGAATACCTTCAAAAGGACTTTCAGTATCTGTGCTGTGAAATATTAACCAAAATCTGACTAGCATAGCCACATAGCCAAAGAGCATTGGTCATCCAGTAATAGTGGAGGTAAGCCAGATATTCAATACTATTATTCATAATATCATTCTCTACACTCATCTCCATAAGACTCTGGATTCCACAGTGATCAGATTTTGCACCTCATTGATAGTCATTGTAACTATCAAAGTATCCCCCAAGCTTTTCATCCTTTTCTTTAGTTGTATGTGCACTGGCATCCTTCCCTTCAACATCTTATTGAGTAGAACTTGCAAATTAACAGCTATATTGTTGGAAAAACCAGAACCAATCCCCCTCACTTCATTAAATCAATATCTGTGATAGCAATGAGGACATCAAAAAGCTCTCCATTTCATAAGCCAAGTGAGTGCCTCCATTATTTCAAGAGCTTTACAATGATCTCTGTGTTGTAGCCTGCATAGGTTTTTCAATTTCTACCAAGTGCCAAGATGAGGAGGAATGCAAGGGGTATACTTTTCCCCTTTTCATCCATTCCCATCAAGGTGAACAATAACATCTTCTTGTGACATACCAAAGATTCCTTCTAGCATCACCTATGACTTGTGGCTGTATCTCCAAACTATATCCTTCATATCATGGTTTGCAATACATATCTTAAAGCAGTCATCTCTGGCAGTGCATACTCTGTAGGAGAATATGGCCTTGAAAAGCTCAGATTTATATTCCTGGGGTTTGGGATCAAGCCAGGAGGAGTCAATGTAAATACAGTCAAGTGAGGTCACAAACACCAATGGCTGGATTGTGCTGATAATATATGGATCTCATATGCATGTTCTTGAGCAGCCAATGATATGGCAAGTTTGTCATATCATATAGCTGTCCTGTGTACCCACATGTTATGTATAGCTTATAATTTCATACCTGAACAGCATCCAATATTGCCCCCTCTTTCAGCTGACTCAATGCAACATCTGGGACCACCAGGTGCAGTGGTCGTGTTGAAAGTCATGCTTGGACAGCTTCTTGGCACTCCTGGTTATGCTCTAAATAGCCACTAATCTAGAGGACACTTGTGCCATTGGCAAAATAAGATTCTTCTGCATGGGTTAAGCAAACTGTAAGGTCAAAAGCATTTTGACACTTTGATGTTTCTTTGTTAAGGCCTCTGCATGGTTGAACCCACAGTTGCTGTAAGTGAATATTATAAAGCCTGCCCTGTCTTTGAGCAATAAAATCATATATCATTGATCTCATTTCCCCCCTTCTACTATTTGTCCAATGCACACTCCAGTAACTATAAAGAGCTTCCCTCGGCATCCAATCTGCAACCATGCAATTTTGCAATGGCAGTGACCTGGTCTTTCTCTACATTTCACTGGTACATTGTGTCATATATCTGACCTGGTGTTTCATACAGCACTACAATTTGAGATTTCTGCTCTTGAGTCAGAATAAGGCAGTCTATATACACCTTTGCCACAGTACTATGAACTGAAATTGTGACATCGTGCCAAGGAGACTCCTGACCTAGCTTTTTCAATCAGAGGCAGAGCTGCTCAATTTCCATGAACTTTCAGAGTGTATACTCTCTCAACCTTTGGTTAGTACTACTGTAAAGACCGATGGGGGGATAGTGACCTGTATCCATTTTTAACGGTGTTAAATCTGGCTGTACATAAAGTGAGGAAATCAGTTGCAAAATGTTTGTGACATTTATTGTGAACAATATAGGATAATCCAGCAAGCCTGATCAATTACATATCAAAGACATTAGCACTCTACATTCGACATTACGGACACTTTTGTCTTCCCTGCAACATGTTATCTTTATTTTCAGTGAAAGACTAATCAACATGCCTGTGCAAGACATGCCTTTGATGCATCACATGCTTTCCGATGAGATCAATGGGTAAACAAGGAGGCAAGTCTTTTAAAGATACTGACATACCATATATGACATCTGGGGTTGTAGCATGAACCCTATAACTTCTCTCATTACACACGAACCTATCATCTTTCTCCAGAATATGCATTGGCAATGGAAGGTGTAGAAATCATGGGTCCACTTGCTAAGCATCTTAGAACAAAGAAAACAACACAAGCAGTATTGAATACTGATGGTAAAATGTTAACATATTTGTTTCATCCTTGGAATGAACAAATCCAAAGCATGTCTAATATTATTATTTTGTGTTGGAGAGACTGATGGAAATGTTGTTCGCATCGCACATACTGGACTACAAATTTGCAAACATGAAACTGCATGAACAGGACTCCTTCAGACTGGATATGGTGGGATGAATGATGCTTCTTACTGCTGAAAAATCTCAGGTGGTGCTGGAATCTAAATTATGTACTACTGCCAGCATGAATGATAAGTCCACACAGATGTGATTGTGGTGGATTTCTTCAAGGCTGATGTATACATATTATGCCAAAGGGCTTGAAGCAGTGCTGCATAAATCTCACTCACCGTCTCAATTATGGCAGTAACCTCTAGTGTATGTATCCAGAAATGAAGGAGACTAGTGGTGAAACTAGGCTAAAAGCAGTCACATTAAGTGACTGACTACTATTGAATGAACCTACAAAATGTTATGAAATATTTTAAGGATGAAAGAAGGTGGGAAATTGCTGGACTATGAAGAGCTCATGAGTGGTCAGACCAAAGCTGACTCTTATATTCTTATTATTACAGTCTGTAACTATGCTACTTATACATGAAAAATAAGCGAGTGGGAGGAAAATACTTTCATGTGCGCGCACATCATATGTGACACACGCGAGTGATGATGCATGAGTCACATGCATTAGCTACGAATGTCACATGCGAGTCACATGTCACAACTGTCACACATGTGACAAGAGAATGCATGCTCAATAAAAGTATGTGCAATAATGATACAAAAATGAGAAAATAAGAAACAAATCACCATATATTCCTAACAATTTAGAGGGGCAGATACAATGACTCTTCAAGTTTTCTTCAAGGAATGCATCTAGCTCTCTTTGCTTATCAGGAGATATTGGATAGACTTTGGTGCTAAAGGACTTGGTACCTGCAGCTCAATTACATAGTCCCAATGTTTTGATGGGGTTACAGCAACTTTTCTGCAGTAGATTGAGGAAACTTGTATTCGAGATCTAAATATCACACTTCTCAGTGATTGTTAACACTTTAATATTATGAGTATAATACCTAAATATCACACTACAGAGAAAAATAATGAGAAAAATCAACTAAAACTACATTAATATGATAGCTGGCTCACATCCTCAGTGATTGTCAACACTGAGGAGTAGGCACATACATGAGTGTGGAGTGTGTGTCTCACTCACATATATGCATGAACCAGTCTTTTGGTGCCTATGCTATAAACAAGGTTAGCACCATACCTTGATTATATAATTCAATGCTCCAGGTAACTAGATTATCAGTTCCTGCCAAGCTATTGGTACATGCATGTAGCCTCATGGTGGAGGCAAAAGTAAGTGCCATGCAAGTAGTATACAGAAAGAAATGGTCAGAACTTGTGAGCACAGAGTGATAAAAATACACAAACATTCAGAAAAATGTATTGAACCATATTGTCTGGTTATTTGAGCAAGATTTGGTATATATTATGATTGCAGCTCTCAAAGGTTGTATAGTGCATATATGTACCCTACATGTTTATGAGGGAGTTTGTCAAAGAACTCCTTTGAGAAAACATCCCTGAATTCCTGATAAGGTTTTGAAACAAGATCTTTGAAGGATCTGGTAGGAGTAAGCTCAGATGCATTTTGGACAAGCTGTTATGAGATGGTTGAGCCTGTACTAATTTCTTCATGGTTATACAAAGACTAGAAAGAGTCTGTATCTATTTTCAGGTGAATATAATGACTCTTCAACTGTGACACATGTGTTAGTTAGGAAGGTGCATATAGCCTTCTTCAATGTCTGGAACTGTCTCAATCTGAGGTCTCTTTAACCAGTTCAACATCACATGATTCAGGGTAGTGAGTCATCTCACCTCATCAGAGCACCAATTAACCTCTGGGTTGTGTTCAGTGAGCCAGGTATGTTCTAGAATGATAGCTATGTGTCCCAAGCTAGTAAAAGAAAATATGGCATGTTCTATGTGATTTCCATATGCATAGATGAGGTCAACCTCTTCCTTGATTGAATCTGCTTCATTTGAAGTGCCATTAATGTTATAGACAGGTATGGCATGAGGAATACAGTTTGGTATGGCTGTTCTGGCATGATCAGGGTCTCCAAAGGCTTCCTCAACTTACCTAGCAAATTCATCAAAGTTAGTGATTGAGGAAGTCCCATCAATGATAGCTTGGGTCTTGTTTTGTGATTAGATTGCTACAGAGCCTACTGATATAAATGAGAGACCATATAGCATTTTTGTTTGTTTATTTGGGAAAGATTCTGTTTGGAGAGTGATGAAAAGTTTCACAGCATGAATAAATCCTTCTATCTCTGCCCTATCTCCACCAAACTTCTCTGGATCAGCTGCCTTGATGGACCAATGAGAGGGGGGGATGGATAAAGGAGCCTGAACAGTCAAGTGTTGTGTTGCAGCAATTGCAGCAGCTGAAGTTGCATTGGCTAGGTTGTTCTGAATGCCACTTAGTTGGTCTTGAAGGACCTTATTCTGGTACTGTACAAGTTGAAGTTGGGCTGCTTAGGTGGCAAACAGGTGTCTGATGAAGATCCCATTTTTCCCCAGGGATTCCCAGTATTCCTCTGAGAGTTGGCTTGACATAATGTGAAGGTGGAAATGAGTAAGAGAGATATGTGAAGTTGTCTCAGGGAGCTTGATCATCTGTGAGGGCAACACTTTGACAAGGCCACAATTATAAATACTCTAATTATTATGAGCTGATTGAGACTAATCCACCTGGTGTAGCAGTAATCCTCAGTTTATACAGGGTTTACTAGTAATAAATCCATAGAAAGCCCACCTGGTGTAGTGGTAATCCTCAGAAATCAAGCTGAGAGGTAACCATCACACCAGTTACAACCCTATACCTTACTCTGGTACTTATTGTTGGAAAATGAGCAACTATTGGCAGTGGTTCAGAGATTTATTGGACAATTATCTAAGATTTATCACTCCTCAGTGATAGTCAACCACTATAATTTATTTAAATATACAATTTATCACTATAAAAGAAATAGAAGAAAATCAATGTTAAAATTACACTAAATTGTACATTGGGCTCACTCAGTGATACCACTGAGGAGAACGCGCATACGCGAGCGAGTGTTTCACCCGCGTATAGGCATGAGCCGGCTCCTAAGTGCTAGCTTGAGTATGGAGCCGAATTACCGGTTCCTTCCCAGGGAAACACGCGCGTCGTCTCAAAGCGGAAGCAAATCGAGGCTCGCGCACGTATAATATACAATAAAAAAAGAGAATGATGCACTAACTCTTTGATGTAAAAATACAGAAAAATTAGAAAAAAGATATGAAGGATAGATGAGCAGAGGTTAACATCAGTTTTGGAGAAAAAACTTGAATATATTGAGATTGAACCTCTCAGGGGCAGAGTGCACATGTGCAGCCCACACTTATTACATAATTGGAAGACACAAGGTATGGGAGTGTAAATTAGAAGAAACAAGCTAAACCCTGACAGAAACAACCCATGACATCAGAAAACCTACAGTTTCTCATGGTGTCTTGTACAAGCTTGCCACAAGTTTATACAAGACATTGCGAGATAGAAAGTCATCAGATAATTTTCCTTTTTTGGAGTATAGGTAGACCTAGTTCATGTAGATGCCAATCTTGTGGTTTTGTCATCTTGACAATAAGCCAACAAGACCCGAAAAGACCCAAAATGAGGGAAGAATTATGTGGATTTCCTGATGGATCTTATGTTAAATTTTATCGGTAGTGCTGGTCAAGGATTGAGGAAATTACTGTTTGACTTTGTTTGGCTTGACTCGTTGCTCATTGCAAAGAGTGTGACTAACGTGACACCGCTAACAATGCCGGTTGAAATATTCCAACATCAGTCATGGTAACAAGCATAACATGAAAGCATAATTCTCACTGAAGCCTCGATGCGGCCTGTGACTGCAGAGAAACAAATATAGAGACTATGACCTAGAGCTCCAAGTCTGGGCACGTGAGGAGTGACCTATGTGACCGCGTCACGCCTGTATGTGTCCTTCTTCCATTCCCTACCACGGCGATCATCACTTATGACGATGACTATCGTTTCCTCTTTGCCTAACACTCAAGGGCCGACTGCTGATCGCTCCCTTTCAGTACGTTTTGAGGATTCGTGCGTTCTCATACCTCCTGGTCCTTCAAGGTCGGCTCTCAGACCACGGATTATCACAAAGTCTTACTCTCTTCCCCTCTGGAAACCATCCTCTCCTAAGAAACCTGTAACATTTCAATCACTCATTGCAGAAGTGAATCAGGAGGCCAATGCAGAAGCTGAGAGAAAGGCTTTTTGTCTTACAGTCTCGGTCCCAAGGTCAGTTTCAGCAATACAGTATTCTTATGTTCCAATTACTAACATCTTCACAAGCTTAACCACCAAATCCAGACCCCGTCGCTCATCAGTTTCATCTCCATCCTCCTGTCTTTCGAAGCGCAGCCTAAGTCACTCTCAATCTCAGAACTCCAACACTCTTCCTTCCTCACAAAGTTCGCTACAAACTGTATCCAATTCCGTGGCTCCATCCCCTGTCTTCCATCGGCCCCATTCGTTTCCTCAGATTCAACCTGCCACGACACTCAAGCAAGCTGAAACCATCCCCTTGCGTCCCTGCTGCGAAAATTGCCACTCCTGTGTCGACGCTTCCCTTGCCGAAGGCGAGAGCTGGTTCACGCAGTGGAGCAAGGGTGCAGTGCGCAGGTACAGCGAGGGCGAGCACGTACACCTCCATGCTCCACAGCCCTCTGTATTTGGCGTCACTCATGTTTGGAGGTCTAAAAACCCGTGCGACGGATCAAGTGAGGGCGACTTGCCACTTGCAGATGCACTGACCATCGACGAGGTCGATATCAAGCGCCGCTCTATGGACTACTCTCAAGTTAGTTTGAATAATCATCACGTTTTCCCGTCCTCTGCGACGGAAGATTCAGACACCGACGATGAGGAAATCTCTCGTGAGGAGGCATATACATCTCCTTCGGAGCCACTGTTCAAGACCGCCAACATGCAAGAAGAGGATGAGGACATGGTGTTTCCGCTTCCCTCTCCACGGCGAACCCCCAATCACTCTGATAACACCACACCAACAGGCAGTCAGGTCAACCTTCCTACTCTTCACTCGGGTGGTCAAACGGACGTAGCCCTTTCGGGAAACCAGACTATCCCAAACACACCAGCCATCTCGTCACCCTTGGTGGGCCAGAACAGCGAGCCGACCCCCCTTCTCTCGTTACCACCACCCGTTTCGGTCACTCTGGAGAAACTACCATTCGACCCCTCAACATCATGTTCCCCTTTCTCGTCCCCAACTCAAAAGGGCCAGCGAACTTCCTTGCCTGAAATCCGTCGCGTCCACACACAGCGCCGATCCTCATTCAGTCACGCATCAGAGACATTCCTCAAAGGTTCCGCCTACGCGCTGAAGGGCGTTGCTGCCAGCATGAAGGCCGGCGCAATAGGTGGTGCCATCCTTCATTGATCTCGCGCGGAAAACAAGTTGTTCACCTACCGTTCTAATATTTACTACCCATATATTTCAGTTCACTTGCATATGTCTCCTTTGCATGATTTCATTCTCTGTTCGTCTTGGCAATAAAGTTGTTGTAACTTGATATATCAGTGTTCCGCCCAATATTTTGTGTAGATTAATAGCTCTATATACCATACATTACACGTTCACTTCACCAAAGAAAACCTCTTTCCTTTCCCAAATCTGACGCCGAGTGCGTGAGCACCGTTGACCATCTTGGATCGCTGTCCCTCGGAGAGGAGCACGCACACCTTGTTGAAAATAGAGGCGCAAAAAGTGTGTGGTGACACGTCAAAGTCACGACGCGAAAAATTTTCTACAGCGTCTAACTAC
>QFEC01007943.1:0-12615 GCA_003316585.1 Gomphus bonarii
TCAAAAGACTCCTCAAACTCCCAGCTCTACCCAAACCCATCTTCTCCATGCCCTGGCAAAAGAAACATCTCACTTGCCTGCCCTATGAGGCTGGAGATGTAATATTCCTTGACTAAGATTCAATCCCCTGCACATTTGAGGGATTCATAGGGAGGAGGACTCTCAATACTATAGGGGAGTATGTGCAAGAGGCATCATTCAAAATCTTCAGCAATCCCTTCAGTGCCCACAGCAATCCCTACTTGGATCACAAGTTTGCCCTCCAACTGTACCCAGGGGTGGAACTCAAGCAGAACCTGACCTGGACCCACCCCTCACTCTGGAGGAGACTGATAAGATGTGTTAGTGGGTGCTTCCATTAACAATCTCAACAAAACTCCACGTTAAGACACCGTGCATTGAGAGGGGGGTGATGTCAGGGTTCAGCTTGGAGTTCATTGTCGGTTGTTGTTTCTCATTTATGTCTTTCCATGTCTTTCCATACCTTGCATCTGCAGATTACATAATATGCACCAGGCTAGGGTATATAAGTTGTGACTGGTATAATGGTTACCCCTCAGCTTGATCTCTGAGGATTACTGCTACACCAGGTGGGCTCTCTATGTACTTATTACTAGTAACTCTTGTATAAACTGAGGATTACTGCTACACCAGGTGGAAAACCCCCTTATCAGCTCATTAAATATTGGAGTATCTTGTTGTTGTGACCTTCTCAATAGTGTTGCCCTCACAGTTGGACTGGTTAGAGAATGTGTTAGAACCTTGGGTGGGGTTTGGTAAGGTTCTCATACTCCTTGTGTTCCCAATATCTACTGTCAATTTCCAATGTGAAGTTACAAAGCTTGGTGAGGGACTTGAAGCAAGGGAGATTAAGAGACCTTTATATGTTTTGGCAATACCTTGTAAGCTACATGAGCAAGCATAGTGTTATTCCACTGAGTATGAGTGGAAGCTCAGGTGAAGTCAATGACGTAGCAGGTGGGTTGGTGATAATTCTTCATGACTATTTTTTCAAGCTCTATTTCTGCTTGCACAGCATTGTTAAAGGGCCCAAAATTCATTCCAAGCTCAGCTTGAAATTTGGCCCAATTGGAGAGCCAGGTAGGCTCAGGATAGATTTTACTGAGAATGGCAGGTTCAAAGTACTGGAGAGTGGGGCCTGAGAGGTATGAGATGGTATACTGAATTCTTGATGTGCCTATCTTGAATGTGGTCTTGGAAGTTCAGCATACATTGAAGGAAGAATGTACAGAGCTTAGCTTGGTCTGTGCCATTGTAAACCTCAGGTTTGTGGATTTTGGCTTGAGAGCCTGAGTCTGCAGCAGATGGTTGGGTGAGACATTTGAAAACCTTATTGATGAGCTCATCTGAGTTGATATTGGTATCAACACTGTGAGCATCTTCTAGGGGGTTGTTGCTGTCATTGTCTGGGGCATTGTCAGGAGAGCTGCCACCAGGAGGCCTACCTGGTGGAGGTGTGAGGGTGATGTTATTGACAAGGTCACAACAACATGATACTCCAATATTTATGAGCTGATAAGGGATAATCCACCTGGTGTAGCAGTAATCCTCAGTTTATACAAAGGTTACTAGTGATAAATACATAGAAAACCCACCTAGTGTAGCGGTAATCCTCAGAGATCAAGCTGAGGGGTAAATATCACACCAGTCACAACCCTATACCCTACTCCAGTACCTATTATGTAATCAGAAGATGTAGCATAGGGGTATATAAACAGGAAACAACAAACTGAACAGATGAACTCCAAGCTGAACCCTGACAGGAGGAGTCCTGTGTCCTTGATCTCTGCTGTGACTGAGTTCTTTGGCATCAACAGTGTTGAGGGAGTGAACTTCCTTGGGTTGTTCAAAAAGTTGTCATAGATCTGATATTGCTTGTAGATTAGATGGGGTAGAAGGTACCATAACTTGTCTAACAGCATGAGTACTGGAATGGGTGGTTATAATAGACATGTTAATACAAGATCAGGAATGTGAGTCAGAAAATACTGTTAAGAACAGGCTGAGGTGAGGTTCTTGCTGAATTTTGCATGAGGTTGTAACTTCAAGTGAGGTTTGGAGTAGGGCTTGGCTTCAGCTAATGTGCTGTGCCATTCAGATCCTGTAAGATCCCTAATTTCCAAGGAGCAAGGTCTGACAAAACACTCAGGGTAATCTTAGTTGATTTTCTGACCAAGAACTACTAATTTACATACATGTCATATACCAGATTAGTATTTCAAATAGTCAGGATGATTTCAAATCAAAAGAACAAGGAGTTTTCAGAACAGGAATTAAAACAAAGGTGAGGTGAAACATGGATGAGTAAGAATAAGGTTTGGGTGAGGTGTGTTACAAAGATTGTTGTGTGAGGCAATGGAAATTACTAGAATAAGAAAGTATATCATGAGCAGAGAGGTTAAGCAAATAAATGAAGCGAGGTCTAGACTCTAGGCTGAGTAAACAAAGGGACTGAGTGGGGTTACTCAAAAAGGAAAGGATTACTTAATCAGGATGACTAAGCAGATGGAGATCTCACAAATTGAGATCCTAACACCTAGTGTCTGTCTTACATAGTTATGATTCTTCTGGTCTCTTAGTATTTAAACTCTCATGCACCTCTTAGTTCCTTAGTTTGAATATTCCTGAGCCCTTCATCTTAGTCCTATGCATGCAACTTAGGTCATAGTGGAAGCACTTTAATACTCTGATACTTCAAAATCAAGAGGCTAACAACTACTGAGGGTGCAATACCGAAGGTTAAAGCTAAGTCCTATCCAGCACCTCCAAACCTACAACCTCATCCAAGACATCAGATTTGCGACTAAAAAAACCATGAATGTTAAATCCATCAGTAATAAAGGTATCAATCGGTCAAATTTAGTTATTGAATAATAGAATATCATTGTCAACTCAATGCAAGCATTAGTTTCTTAGTTGGATCACTCAACCTCCTGCATTATATGCCTTCTGCTGCCATGGATTTCACAAGAAGTGAAGGTGATGAAAAGTATGGGAAAAAGTGAGAAAGTGAGTTAAAGCTTTGTTAGTCACCCATTAACAAACTTGACTGTTGTGACTGGTAAAGTGACTTGTCGCGTCTACAAGTACTAGTTCAAGTTGCAAGTTCAATGGCACTCAAAATTCTGATTCAGTTTGCACAAACACACGCAGCATTTCGTATTCCTGAGCTCGTCTCTGTTGCTCAAATATATGGTTTCCACATTATCCTGCCTCCTAACCCTGATGTCAGTCGTCCCTTCATGGTTGTAGAGGTTGAACAGGAGGACCATGCACGTTTTCTGGCTCAACGTTGTATCCTTGTAAAGTTTGTGCATGTTATGATCTCTAATTTACAGTAACAAGCACATTCAACCGTTTGCTGCAGATCTGTACACGAGTTCTACTGTTCAGGCTTATCTTATTCTGAACTGCACACACTCAATCAGACCCAGGCCCACCTATGGGCGCCGTATAAACAAACATCGTGGAAGTTCGTAGTAACTGGTTACAACCAGACCGTGCCGAAGGCACGTCAGCGAGAGGTTGTGGAGGCCTTCTCATATATGGCACTGGAAGGCCGCGTAGACCTTACGCAACCGGAGCTGGAGCTGTGGTGCTTCGAGGAGTGTGAGCAATTTCACTAACTTCTCACCATCTTGATTGACCTGATCAATTGACATGTTAGATGGGTCAAAGGGCAAGTCGTCCTTTCGACCAAAGTATGACGGCACCGGTGACTTTAAATGTATCTGGTTTGGGAGGTTGGTATGTCCTTACGGCATTTTGTCGAAAATGTAGATTTACCCTTTCTAGATAGCTCAAGGGACTGCCAGACCTCTCATCCACAAGTTCGACGTCAAGAAGCGAGCATACTATGGAAATACTAGTATGGATGCAGAAATGTCGCTCTTAATTGCCAATCAAACGTTAGTAAGTGTAACCTATAGTAAATTGGGGTTGGTTTGCTGATCAAATACGATGAAGGCTGCCCCCGGAAAGCTAGTATATGATCCATTCGCCGGCACCGGCAGTATGCTCTACGTCCGCATTAAGTTTGTGGCCTCTCCATTATGCAGCTGATGCATTAGTAGACTACAGCGGAATTCGGTGCCTTTGCAGTTGGATCAGATATTGATGGGAGACAAATGCGTGGAAAGGGTTAGCCAAAATTCTTTTAGCTTTCTAGGACAAGGATAACATTTTCGTTCGTTCAGAACGTTCCCCTGGTATTCTTCGTTCAGCCGCACAATATGGGCTTGTCCAGCGAATATTTGATTTATTCACCTTTGACATCACTCGGAACCCATGGCGGTGTGGTGATATATTCGATGCAATTGTTACGGATCCGCCATATGGCGTCCGGGCAGGTGCGAAACGTCTTGGAAGAAAACAAGGGGCTCCAATGCGAGATTCCGTGACAGCGATCGAAGAGTGGGTTATTTCATATGCTTATGATTTCGACTCATGTTCTCAGCATTCACAGCCCAGCAACTTATGTCCCGCCAACATACCCATACGAGCTTTCAACATTGACTTATGATCTAGTGGTACTTGCGCGGTTTCTACTTAAGTCTCGAGGGAGATTAGTTTTCTTCTTGCCCACAGTGAATGAAGAGTATGCTGAAGTAGACGTCCCGCAATTGGAAGGTATGGAGGTGATTTCCAATTCTTTGGAGAACTTTGGCGCCTGGGGAAGACGTGTGAGCTAGTCCACAGTCACTTGTGTGTATCTACTAAAATTTGCGTATATAGCTTATCACTATGGTGAAGACGGAAACGCTAAACCGTAAAGCACCAGATATGCGTGTCCAGAGAGAGAAAGCTTCGCTCAACCACGTCCCTGCACATAAGGATTTTCGAGAAAAATACTTTGCTGGGTTCAGTAAACCTGCTGCACCACACTTCTGAGAACCATCTAATGATTATACATGATATACGAACCCCTTAATGATGTTTGATGGTCTTGTGCGTTTCACGATAGAGGTTATCGTACAAGACATACGCAGCGAATGCGACGACAGCTGTGCCAAAGCCAGGGAATAGATTCCGGAACATGGCGCGGTTAGAGAAGACGGGGTGTTTGCGCCAGGCCTCGTTTTTGGCCCAAGGATCACGATACAGTGGTGGCATTATCTGCAGGTTGTGAGCACTAGCGAACAAAGGAATTAAAATGAATGATCCTCACCTAGTGCGAAAAAAGAAGGCTTGGGACAAAGAGGTCACGTGCTGATTTAGGGCAGGCTTGAGTTACCTTGGACGTGGCGTGGAAACCACGCTGGCATCCCTCATCAAGTATATATAATCCAAGCGACTTCGCCTTTCCTGATCCTCTCCTTGATTCCACCTGTTATGTCCGACTCTGACTCTGAGGATGATAGACCGCTTGGCCAGTCGGTCATGGCTGATTCCCACACTGCGGCGATGAGCATCGACGAGGACGAGCCTCTCGTGCGTTGATTTCTTCTCCTGTTTATTCTCTTATTCACGCTCCCACTTGTGAATGCTGTTCTCATCCCTCCCCCCTTTAAAACGTTTATATTTATCACGGGGGCTTCTCGATATCTGTTGGCATCACATTGCTACTTCCCGTCGATTTCAGTCGCGGGCGAGGAAGGCCACCTCGAAACAGTCGCTCAAACGCAAGGCCGTTTACACTTCCACAGAATCAGAAGGTGATGTACCTCTTGCGTCACCCGCTAAGCAGGTCAAGAGTGCAGAGGTCACTCCCGGTGCGCTCGCTGCCAAACCATCTACGACGTCTATCAACGGCACTACTCGAAAACCGAATGGCCGTGCTAAAGGCTTCTCTGCCAAGGATGGAAGTGATCTTTCTGACAGTTCCTTTGGTCAAAAGAAGGTGAAATCCAAAACAAAGCAAAAAAAACCTGCCAAGAAAAAGGCAAAAATTGAGGAGGATGACGACCCGTTCAGTGAAGATGATATACCGCTGGCTACCCCAAAGAAGGCTAAACCCAAGGCTGTCAATGGAAAAGCAAAGACAAAGACCAAATTCGAACCAGACATTGACGACGATGACGGGATGAACATGGATGTTTCACCAAAGAAACAAGACAATGGTAAAGGCAAGGCTTCTACAAAGAAGAAAAACGACAAGGATGGTGATGACAAAACAACCAAGAAGAAGAAAAAAGAGGAGGATGAAGAGGTTTTCCGTTGGTGGGATGCCCCAGCAGACGTTACGGGTGATGGATCTATTAAATGGAAGACATTGGAACACAACGGAGTTTTATTTCCTCCACCATATCAACCGTTACCCAAGGATGTTAAGATGAATTATGAGGGTGTGTGTTGTTGTGCTAGTGAAGGCGCATTCTCATCATCCCATCCAGCTAAAGCAATTGATCTACCTCCCGAGTCGGAAGAAGTGGCAGGGTTTTATGCTGCCATGTTAAACACTGACCACGCCGAGAACGCAACATTCAAGAAGAACTTTTTTGACGATTTTAAACTTGTTCTCAAAGACTACCCACCGGTGAGGGCTATATGCTATGCCACTCATTCCATCGACCAACCTTGCCACCTTTTCAGAGGGACGGCACTAAGATCACTCGCTTTGAGGGCTGCGACTTCACACCCATGTTCAATTATTACGAAGCTGAGAAGGCGAAACGGAAAGCGATGAATGCTGCAGAGAAGAAAGCCCTCAAGGCTGAGAAAGATGCCCTCGAAGAACCATTCAAGACATGTTTGCTCGATGGTCGCAAGGAAAAAATTGGTAACTTTAGAATTGAACCGCCCGGGCTCTTTCGTGGGCGCGGTGACCATCCAAAGAAGGGTGCTTTAAAGGTGTGTCCAACCTTTAAAAGAAATGCGGAAGCTGATATGATGATGGTAGTACCGTGTTACTCCCGAGGATATCACAATCAATATTGGCAAAGGTGTGCCCATTCCTAAGCCAAACATACCTGGCAAATGGAGAGAGGTTGTCCATGATGACACTGTAACGTGGCTTGCGAACTGGAAAGAGAACGTAAATGGCCAATTCAAGTATGTCTTTCTCGCAGCGGGGAGCTCG
Source organism: Gomphus bonarii (assembly GCA_003316585.1). Classification (NCBI taxonomy): domain Eukaryota; kingdom Fungi; phylum Basidiomycota; class Agaricomycetes; order Gomphales; family Gomphaceae; genus Gomphus; species Gomphus bonarii. Next base: position 7,040 of record QFEC01007943.1, read on the forward strand.
CTCAAGGGACAGAGCGACATGCAGAAATTTGAGAAGGCGCGCGAGCTCAAAGTGGGTTTGTTTTTACTATGCGAAGGGTTTTGTTAAAACCTCAACCGCTCTAGAAACATGTCGATGAAATTCGGGCAGATTACAATGCAGACCTCAAATCGAAGCTATCAGCCGATCGGCAACGTGCAACAGCGATGTACTTTATAGATAAACTTGCGTTGCGTGCGGGAAACGAAAAGGGAGAGGACGAGGCAGACACGGTTGGCTGTTGCTCGTTGCGCTGCGAGCACGTTACCCTTCAGCCGCCGAACAAACTCGTTTTCGACTTTCTGGGTAAAGATTCCATTAGGTATTACAACACGGTCGAGGTCGAGGACCAGATTTTCAAGAACCTTCGGATCTTCAAGGGCGACGGTAAGACCGACGAGGATGCATTGTTTGACCGTGTTACTGTGAGTCCCCGCCATTCTGCTTCAGATGTCATTGAATGATGACTTTTCTCTAGACTGGAGGTCTCAACAAGCACTTGGCGTCATATATGAAAGGGTTAACTGCTAAAGTGTTTCGAACATATAATGCGTCCATCACTTTTCAAGATCAACTGGACAACAATACGCCGAAAACATCGAACCAGCAGGAGCTGTTGAATGCGTACAACAAGGCCAATCGCATGGTAGCTATCCTGTGTAACCATCAACGTGCTGTTCCTAAGGGACACGCAGGCTCCATGGAGAAAATGAATGACAAGGTTTGTGCCTCCTGCGTGTATTTCACTTATGGAGCTGATCCTTGGGTAGTTGCGGTCACTGAAATATCAACGAATGAAACTTCGACATGAAATGTTCTCATTAGACAAGAAGCTGAAGAAAAAGGCACTCTGGGCAGACGATGAGTCTGATTTGGATGACGAATGGATAGAAAAATACGAGGAGGACTGCCAGAAAAAGGAAATCGAGAAGGCAGAGAAGAAGTTTTCAAGAGACAATGAGAAACTAGAGGCGGACGGAAAACAGGCCCAAGAGGACACGATGCTACAGGAGCGCATTACAGAGATTAAGGCCGAATTCAAGAAATTAGAGAAGGAGAGAGGACAGGATGAGATTATGCCGAAAAAAGGGAGGACGGTAGAGAAAGCGCAGGAAATGATCCAAAAACTAGACGACAGGATCAAGACCTTTAAGTTACAAATGGTAGACCGTGAAGAGGGGAAGGAGGTGAGCTTGGGAACAAGGTGAGTATGACCAATCAGAAGCCTGTTAGAGGAGTGACGCTGATGACGACTTGCAGTAAAATTAATTACCTCGATCCAAGGTTTGTAGAAGCTTATTTTGTTCATATGAGACCCGAAACCTGATCTAGTTACGGCGCACAGAATTACGGCTGCATGGTGCAAGACACATAATGTGCCGATCGAGAAGATCTTTTCCAAAACGCTACTTGCTAAATGTGCGTGTTGTTGTGACGATACTCGCAAATGACACTGACCGGTGATGGCTGTGGCAGTCCCGTGGGCGATGGAGGTGGAGGAGGACTGGAAGTTCTGAGGGTACCCTTTCGGGAGACGATGTCTTTCCCCGAATTCCGATATTATTGCCGCCTCCCTGCACACTTGCATTACATGGACTTGTCTGCACTGAGTCCAACGTCGTAAATTGTTTTCCAAGGTTTTTCTAGTCGTGTACCGTTTGCCGAGTTGTATTAGAGGATGTGAATAGTGCACAGTAAAGCGTTCCCGTGCCAACCACGCTAGAACATTTCGATAACAGCATCAGACCCTTGCAACTTCCCTTTCACATCGGCTGAGTTTCGGTGAGCCTTTTTGGGCAAGTTCTCTAAATTTCAATGCTCGCCAAGTTCCTCTTTATCTTGATTATGTATCATGTTTTTAGCCTAAACAACTGCCGAACAGCGGAATCGTCCCCCTTGTTCCTCTGACAATCGTCTCTGACGTGAATGCCTATCGAAGCTTCTACCCCTTCAGATTTACCGCCTACCCGTTTTTGGCCATCCCCACCTTCCAGACTATTTATCTTCCTCCCTTCCCATGCTTCCCAGAAGCCCTGCTCCTCCCCCGACCCTACCATGATTTTTAAATCAGAGTACTCCATTCCTATCCCAAACACTGACCTTCTTTCCTGGCTCTTTGGTTGGTCTTTGCCTTCCCTTCCATGCTCCTCCTCATCGTCTTCCTGTTCTCCCTGTTACAGACAAGCCAAGCTATGATCTTCGCAAACCCGTCTTCGTCGACGCGGCGGACCCCTCGCAGTTCCTGACCGGTCTTCAACTTCGTTCAATCGCCAGATGTGTAGCCAAGGGTCTCAGAGATCGTGCTGGCATTCGTGAAGGGGACGTGGTGTTTATCTGCTCTTCCAACTCCGTTCGTCCCTTGTCACCGAGTATCCTCGTGTCTTCTGACACTGTCCCTAGATCTATTATCCCGCGTTATACCTTGGTGCTGTCTGTGCGGGGGCCATCTTTACTGGCGCGAACCCAGGGTATGGAGAGTTCGGTCAGCCCCTATGACTCTCGCCCTGGTTCTTGTAGCTGACTTTATTTTTGGACAGAGCTTATATATCAACTGTCTAACTCGGGTGCCAAGGCTGTGTTTGCAACAAAGGAAACGCTGCCCCTGGTCCACAAATGTGCGCTTCAGTGTGGCGTACCCGTCGGCAACATATTTCTATTCGAGAACCGCAGCGTTCCCGGATTCACTACATTCCAGGACCTATTACATTATGGGGAGTACCAATGGCAACGAATGGATAACATTGATCAACTCTCAGAGACGTAATTGTTTCCATTCGATTTTGACACGTGATATCCATCTAAACCGGCAATCTAGCATCGTCACTCTCAACTATAGCAGTGGGACTACAGGCCTTCCAAAGGGTTGCATGATTTCTCATCGTAATACGGTCGCTCACACCGAGCAAATGTTGGCCCTGCGCGATTTGGGAAATGACCGCATCAGGGCTAGTGGCGGTCGTGTATGGCCGGAAACATTCATATGCTTCCTCCCATTCTACCATGGCTGTCAGCGTGATGGGTTCTCGGCCTTCTTGCTTGCTGCTGACGTTTGTTTGTTTTAGTCGGCCAGCAGCACCATTTGATTCGTTCTGCTAAGACGGGAGACACATGCTACGTCATGCCAAAATTTGATTTGGAAATGTACCTTGCCACTGTGCAAAGGTACCGTGTATCGTCCCTTTCTTTTGTTCCCCCCATTGCAGTCTTGCTTGCCAAATCCCCGGTGGTAAAAAATTATGATCTTTCTTCTGTAAAATATGTTCTTGCAGGTGGAGCACCATTAGGGGAGAAGTTGGTCGTAGAGGCAGAGTTGGCAATCAACCCCTCGGGTTCCGTCAAAATTCGTCAGGCATGGGGTATGTTTTCTGTACTCCTTGTCACCCTACGCTACATAACTGATGGTCCCAAATAGGCCAAAGCGAAGCTACCATGGCCGCCACGTGGTGGACAATGGATGACCGATGCTCCACTGGTGTTGGAAAATTATGTCCCAACGTCGAAGCTAAAGTCGTCAAGAGTGATGGCCGCGAAGTCGGCTTCGGCGAGCGTGGTGAATTTCTAGTACGGGGGCCCAATGTTTTCGGTGGCTATTGGCGCAATCCGAAAGCTACGCAAGATACCCTTACCCCAGATGGGTGGCTCCGAACCGGCGACGTGGGTTACATTGAATCGAATGGTGTCTTCTACATCGTAGACCGCGAGAAGGTGCGTTGGCGTCACGCTTGCTTCTCGCCAACGCTCCGACTAATTCTATTATGCAGGAATTGATCAAAGTGAATGGCTTCCAAGTGGCACCTGCGGAGCTTGAAGATCTTCTTCTCAAGTCCGAGGACGTAGCGGACGCTGCCGTAATAGGGGTCTCTCTGTACGTCCAGGCCAATGTGTCTACTGAATCTCATCTGAGCTCATGCACTATACAGAAACGCCCAAGAATACCCCCGCGCCTACGTCGTACCCTCGCGCGCTGGTGTCAAAGTTAGTGATATTAAGAACTTTGTTAGTGCGCGCATGGCGCCTTACAAGCGGCTTACCGGAGGCGTCGTCTTCTGTGACTCCATTCCTAAAAGTCCTTCTGGGAAGATCTTGCGCCGTGAGCTACGTGAGCGCGCGAAGCTAGAGTTCCAGGATTTTACTGCGGAGCGGGCGCGACTCTAAAAGCAACCGGTTAAGATTATTTGAAGTTTGCTATTTTTTTCAATCTTGTTGTTTTCAACCATGTCGGGCATGACCTTTGTTGTTCTACTATGTAGTTATTGTGCTTAATACTGTCAAATATACTGTAACTTTAATAACTTATAGTTGCTTTGTGGATTTGAAGGTAGATTTGAAGGTAGATAGTCTTTTCACACTATTCTCCTTTACCTGAAAACTTAACAGGCCGCGTATAATACCTTAGAATCTCTTGCCCCATGAACTCATTCTTATGATTGATCTACCCAAGATCAAAGCCACAAAACCTGCTCTTTAAGCCTTGATGCCAGTGAAAATCACCTCAGTCACAGATAATGAGATTGGCTAAGATGTCACCATTTTTGTGTCTGAGGAGATGGGAGTAGCTAAGATATCTGATTGAAGTCGGGAGGAGGAGTTGGTGGAGTTTGGCCTCAAATTCATCCATAACAGTTCCTAGATATGTGCTACAACTCAACAAAGTGTTGAATTTGAGTTGTAGTTTGAATATCCTCCAAATGCTCACTTAGTAATTTTGATTGCCTTTCAACTCATGCTCTGCTTGTTTTCTACCTCTGTGTTAGCAAGAAATTTATGCCAGTGCATATACTAGTACATGTAATATATGGTATCCATAGGGGTAAAATGGTAGGCAAAACAATATACTTATAGTAGCATGTTTATTGTTCAGCATACAAGGACAACCCTATGATACTAGTATAAGAGGACCTAGATACCAAGACAATTGGGCTGGAAATGTATATAAAGCTTAAATTAAATTTGAAGATATAGGGGATAATAACCTTGGAAGGCATGATGTCAGAGGACACCATCACTTCTGTGACCTCTATGACCACTGTGACTACCTTGGTGACCTTTGGGCCTCCAGATAGTATACTAAGGATATCCTTACTTTAAACCCTCTTTATCAGAGAAAGCCTCACTTCTCTTTCACTTCTATCATCTTCAGCACTTCCATATAAACACCTCCATAACCTCCATGACCTCTCTGACATATGTGACACATTTGTGACATTTGTGACCTCCAGATTTTATATCAGAGTCTTTGTAAAAATAAAAATAAATATTCATCTACAGTGGGTCAAAAAACTGCCCCAATGTTTGTGCATTTTAGAAAGATTGATATTTTGTGAAGGAATGACATCAGCAAAAGTTCTGGAAATTTCACATGATATACTAGAAATGTTGGCTATTTACCAACTTAAGAAATCATGTGAGTCCAATCAAAACTCAATGCTCAATAAATCAAACAAAATAATCACTCATTGGGGCAGTTTTTTGACCCTCTATTATTTTCTCTGATTTTCAAGGTTACACACCAGTATAAGGTAGGAGTAGGTCATGTGAATCATCAACATGTCATGTGA
>QFEC01007958.1:0-19366 GCA_003316585.1 Gomphus bonarii
AGTGGTCTGTGTGCTGATTTGTAAGCACCCATCTGGGGGGTTACCTGAGCCTACCTCCTGGTACTAAGTCCAAAGCCCAGGTACCTGGCTCTAGGCCCCTGTCCTTCATTCTAGAGTGTCTAGTTATGGGACAATGGACATCCCAGAGGTGGTGAACATTCCAGAGGTGACAGACATTTCCAGATGTGATGGATCAAGCAGAGTTTGAATAGGAGATCCCAGAGTTGGACCAGAGTTTGGGAATGATTGTCCCCTGACATGTGAGGCAGGTGGTGCCCACCCGTCTGTGCTGCGTAGGTGCGTACCGGTATTATACATGTGCATATGTCCGTGTCTGGCGTGCGTGTGCATGCCCGTGTGTGCCCATGTGTCTGTGTCACTCCTTATGGTAGTTCGAGTGAAGTTGATCACTTCCACAAACTCCCCTGCATTTGAAATACTTTGAGCCATAAGCATGATGTTGGGTCATGATATTGCTTTCACAGAAGTGACTGTGTAAGGTGGTCAGAAACATGTTGGATGGCGGGTGCAAGGCCTGCGTGGTGCCAAAAAGCCCAGTGACCCAGTCTCGAGAGGGAGCGATGGGGCGCAGAGGGGCGTATAGTCAATTGAGGAGAGCGGGTCGTCCTCGTTGGAAGGCATCGCTCATGCCACAGTTGTAGCCATGAGATTCGTAGGTGTGCATCATCATTATGTCTTCACGGAGGGAATAAAGGATGATTGGGGACTCAGGTGTGCGCTGGTGACGTGTACGCAGGGCATCGTCTGAGTGTGCGTCTGCGTTGTTGTCCCAGTTCTGCTCGTGATTTTTTATTTTATTTTCCCGGTCATGTCCCTCGCTGCGCTGACCTTGCGTCACGCCAATACTCAATGTCGGCAACGACATGTCTGCTGTTGGCATCGGATTCCCCCCTACGTCTACCAGAGTGGGGGCAGATGGCGACTGCTTTGTGCGACGAGGATGCGGTAGGTGTGAGCAACGGCAAGAGTGGACCAGGGTGTGGGTATGGTGCAGCAGCGGCACGCACAGAGGGTGAGGATGCGCTGCAATGGAGAGCAGCAGGCAGGCCGGCGCGGTATCAAGGACGAATGTTGTCAGGCTGGCGTAGCCTATGGGAGCCGATGACTCTGGCGGTCGATACGATTGGATGCGTGCGGAAACCCGGTTGAATATGCGGTTGAGGTGGCGAACCTGTTGGTGAAAACCCGGTGGTGTCGAACCGGTGGGCGAATTTGGCAACGTAGAGATGTGCACTCTCTGAATGGGTTGCCTAATGGCACAGTGCAGTTCCAGCTCCTCGAAAACCAATCACAGGAATCTTGGACGTCAAAGGTCAGTTAGTGTAGTACAACTTTGTCCCCGAGGTAATTGCGTGGGCACGCCTCGAGAAGCTTCTGATTTGGTTGGAAGTTCTTGAACGTAAGGCGAACGGCACCAACCAGTGTATTACCTTAAATCATCCACTGCTGTTCTCGAATCTGCTACAAATACTGCCTGATGGTGTCTAGTTTTTGTCCGGCACCCTGAGCAGGTAATTGTGAATGCAAACTGTAGAGTCTTGGGCCTGTGTCGACTTAGTCGTCAAGACAAGTCAATGGCACCAGAAAAAAAATCCGATTTAGGACGTTTATGCAAATTGAAACATCAGTTTCAGTTGGCGAGAGAGAATCGATCCAGCTGCATAACATGCTATTATATAATCTCATGCTACACATGTCTATGACTCTTTACAGGATGCAATTCATTATACCCCCAAGTCGGGCCATCCTGAATACCCGAAAACAGCAAACTTCAAGTTGTCTTGGTGTCGGAAAATTGAAGTAGTGGGCGAGTGCCGTCTGGATGCTGTTCTTCATGCCATGATCTTCAGGACATGGTGCCGAGGTCGATTAAGTTGACCTCGACTTGTTACAAACGAAACAAATTGCGGTTGTCTTCCGATGCGACCTCTGAGAGACCACTTTCATGGTCGTCCATCAATGGGCTCGTTAACGTCCGAGTGCGAATCAACCGCTTGTGCAGTCGGGAGACCTAGTATGTCGCCCGTCATCATGATGACGTCGACTAACTGCGCTCACTTGCTCCCCTTGAATGGTGACTGACAGGTGAGGTTGATTCCCTTGTACCGCTAATGAATCATTGTATTGACGATCCCTTATAGAATCGATGGCCTTTTGTGGCCCTTTAGTCGATCTAGTTCACCAGCGGTGATCGTCAAATTGTAGACGGGACGAGTTCGTCCCGTGGTGGGGGTAAATTAAAATAAAAGAATGAGCATCAATTGTACTAGTCGAGTGATGCGCTGCGCAGGCAAGTTGTGAGTATTTGAAGTAGAGCCTGATAACGTGATTCTTTTACATTCAAGCTGATCTCCAGTGGATGGAGATGAGCCCCAAGGTCCCTGATATCTTTCCTTACATCGAGTCCTGTCTGGAGAGTGATCGAAGAAGAAAGCTACGTAGTAAACATGCGCAGACAACATGTGAATATCTGTAGTAAAGTCTGATGATGTAATTCTCTTACATTCAAGCTGGTCTCCAGTGAATGAAGACGAGGCCCAAGTTCCAAGATTTCCTTCCTTACTTCATCGAGTCCTGGCTGGAGGGTGATCATAGACAAAAGCTACGAAGTAAACATGGTTACTTCTGCAGGGCAACTACTCAGAAGATAGCGGCTCACGTGAAATTCTTGCAAAGCGCTATCAAAGTCCTGTTCAAACCCAGTGATTTTTTCCTGGTCCTCCCTATGGAGAATGAACCGTTTGAACTTGTTCTTGAATCCTCGTGCATGCAGGGTCTCATTGAATTCATGAATAGCCTGAGCGTCCATAATCCTACAGGGAGGAGAGCAAGATTGAGCAACCTTTACACTTTCACTCCCGAGTATTAAACAGACCGGGTTCGGAGATCAGGAGAGAGCTTGGTTGTGTCGGAAACTACGTTGTTGATCGAGATACGAATTTCTTCAACACGTTGTGCAAGAGCTTGACATGCATCACGATTCTTCTTGACGGTCTGAATGGTAGAGGATATAATCATACACGAGAGAAAGTGCGATAGTTTGACGAACCTCGCCAAGTTCAATGAAGTGGAGGAGGCCTCCAATGGCAGCCTTGAATGGGGGGAGAGCGTCCCCAGAGACCCACGAAGCTCTCAGGACTTCCTTCCCGACAGCTCGAATTAAGGGAACATGTTGGCTGTCTGGCTGTTTCAGCCGTCCGAAGCGTCGTAACAGCTTTCCCATTGGAAGGGCTAGAAAGGACACTATTGACGTTTCAATCCTAGTCAGGTGCTACGTTTCAGATTTTTATGGTTTCCACACTTCAGCGAAGATTAATTAATTCTCGTGCCACGAGGCAGTTAAGCAATAGCCGTGAGAAAGTTCTTGAATGACGACAGGCTGTTCCTGGTGGCAAGTGACTGGTGTCGAAGTGAATAAATCACAACTTTGGCACTATATCACTACAGCCACAACGAACGTGTCGATGGTATCCACCTAGTCGAACGGGGTCCAGGTCACTTGACTCGTCGTGGTACCAGATGACTCGGAAGCGGTTTGAAGCTCATGGCAGTCGCCGAGAAGATTAATGTCACAGAACAGACAGATTCTTGAAGTTTTGAAATTGCGCTGTAGCTCAGCCACCTTGCTTATACCATCGAGGGAATTTTTAGGGTATAAACTATTTTCAATGAAGAACATGGAAGCTGAAGGAGTGATTCCACAGCGAGCACAGCAAAATAGACTAGGGTTGGGACCAAGTAGATCATCTGTAGTAGAAGTCGTGGCCCATTATATTTGTTCAAATGAAGGGGGCCAAGACGGTTGGATTTAAATGATTAGCGTGGCAATATAAATCGCAAATCCGAAATGTGCACGTGAGTATTAGCAAGGATAGATGAGAAAAGCTTAATAGTGAATGATAGTGATTCGGAATACTCCGAGGCCGGTAATTGGCTAGAAAGCCACTCTATCCGAGTTCGACGCTGGTGCTGGCACCTTTACAAAGCGGTGAGTTAAGTTCGAATGATGACCGCGGAGGTGTAAGAACTGCGAGGGAACTTTCATCATTAAACGCGGCTTAAATTGCAGTCCTGTGATATACTCCTGCGGCTAGAATGTCATCGGCTTTCACGCCTTAGAGATGCTGATCTATGGGCATCTTCGGGAGAAGTGCTTGAAGACGACCTAATCGAGATGATCGCAGTTGCTTGGAAGGGTCACTTCGGGTTCCACTAAACTTCTTACCGTATTGGTGGAACAACTCATGAACCAGATCGGAAAGCCAAGTCACTTGGCTCTCCAGGTTTCTATTCGGCTACAGACTATTCCTGAATTGGCCCACGAGACCATATCCTTTCACGGGGGACCATGACCCTTTGGGTGGTGTATTTACTGTGAATGGTCCAGTCACCAAACTACGCACCTCGACGATTGAAATCCGGATCTCGACAGATACGCATCAACTCCAACACCAAATGCAATCGATGCAACGTAGACTCATGGTCCTTGCACTTAGGAGCTGACCTGCACTTATATGGTCCGATTCCAGCCGCACTCTGTAGGGGTCAATTGAATTCGATAACAAAATCACCGAGAGCCAGATGCAATATTGTCAAGACGATCCTTCCGGGTCGGCTGTTGTGGTGAATGCGGACCATGATCTCTTTGACATGGAAATGTACGGGGCCAGACCCAATAATTATCCCATCCTTTGGTGGCAAAGATGTAAAGTTGGGGTATACTGCATTTGCATGCGCCAGGTATCCAGAAGCTAAAGGAATGAGGTAATAACATCATTTCCAACTTGCAGGAAACAAAATCGCAAGTTTAAAATGGTGCCAGCTTAGGTGAATGAGTTAGGAAATGAGTGAGGGGTATGTTACGGCGTTCTCGGATCCCTGTCCACAGGAGCGACAAATTCCAACCACGCGGAGGCACATGCCATTACTATTTTAAGAATCTTCAACGGGAATGGCTAGACACTATAGTTATCCTCTGCCCGAAAAGGAGGCTGCCTATTAGGTGGATCCGTTCAGGATGACGTTCAGAACGGCTTTTCATTTACCTATCTGACACAACATTGAGTTGGGAGTCAAGAGTGTCCCTCGGGAGTCACTAGAGATATTATCTGCTCCTGGCTCGAAAACAAGGGACAAGCAATGAAGGACGATGCATCGTATCTTAAAGTCTCATCTCCACGGCGTTCATAAAAGCAAACAGCAAAGCAACATGGGGAGATTAAATTCTTCAATTTACTGCATTCTCGTGCCCGAAAAATCGGCCAAATATTGATTATGGGGCTTCGACTCATGACCGTCACTTTGAAACTATGCACAGTCTCGAACCGTAGTTCCATGTTCCCGAAGAGTCGAATCTTGAGAGGGAGAATAGGATTTACGCAGAGCTGACAAGCTTGCGGGACGGCCCGAATTACGTCAATAGCCAGCTGGGATAATTGCTTCCCTTCCATATAGAGCTGAGCATGGAATTGGAGTATCCTTGTGAGCACAGCCAAAGCCCAGTACACTAAAATATTAGCAGTTGCTGGCGATACTTACTCCGTCATTTCAATTTGAATGACTCATATTTCATAATCCAGCATTCGCCATTGTCATCCAATTCATAATCGACGATTTTCAATCTGCACACCTGTGGCAAATGAACGTACGTTTTGCATAACTTGGCGACACCGTCAGGCTGGAACGCTCATCATATAAGCCCCCGTCGAATAAAGGTCGACGTGCGCACTAAATGGGACCCAGGGTCGACGAGGACAACGTTGAACGGCCGCTGATTGCCTCAAGTATCCTGGTGAATGACGTCCTTGTGGCGTTTCACTGTGCCACATGGCACAGCAATGGCAATCAGATGGCAACAAATCGGAAATGATAGAAATCAGTATTGTTTAATGGATCTCGAGTTGGTTGCTGTCACTTGAGTTTCCTCCTGTCGAAGCAACGTGTGACAAGGGTGTAGGGCATTGCGCGCGTCCTGCCATGTATGTCAGAACGTCAGCCAGCCACTCGATTCGATATTCGCACTCCTCCCTTGCTCCCAGGCTGGCTGACTATGCCAGGTTCGCGAAGGTCGCTAGACGCTGAGTCGCCGTACATGGAGAGTCCCATGACCGCGACTGACTCTCTGGGACAGGAAAAGAGTCCTGGTCGCTGTGAAGTGTGAGAGTGTACCTGCCTACTCACTCTTGCGTCCAGAAGCCGATACAATTTCAAACAATTTCCGTACCTACTGTATTAAGTAAGTAAGGTGGCGAGGTCGGAAGCTGTCCAATCACCGGTGACGATGGCGCTGAATTTCTTCTGGCCTTCTTCAATTCCTCTTGTCCTTTCCATCCACCACCTCTTTTCTTCTTCTCCAGCACTTTTCTCCTTCTCCAGCACTTCGCCTCTCTACCACCTCTTCCCCTCTCCTGCACCTCTTCTGCACTCCATATGCCCAAAAACACCGTTGCTCGACACCGGTCTTCCAGCAGGAACAATCTTCCAATCATAAGCATTGCTGACGAAGAGGATATTGAAGACTATGCGCCGGGAGGCTACCTCAATGTCAAGGTGGGCGATGAGTTCGTTAGTCCGAATCGTCGCGCTCCATACGCTGCCATCCGGAAGCTAGGGTGCGCCATGTTCTTTTGTTCCACGTCTCTCAACTCATACGTGTCATAACCCTAGGTGGGGACACTTCTCCACCGTGTGGCTTGTCCTGTGTCAGGAGTCAGTCTTTAGGCCCATTCGTCCGCCCCTTTCTGACTCCTCTTTCCCTGTTGTTATCAGTGATGGTCGTTATGCCGCCCTCAAGGTGTCATCTGCAAAATACACCGACACCGCGAAGGACGAGATAGCGTTGCTTATGAAGGCGCGTCAGCATGCCTTTAAAACAGTGGTATCCCCAAACGGTGACACTGAAGTGCTCGAACATCCCGGCGCCAGACATGTTGTCGCTCTTCTCGATTATTTCTCTACGAGTGGACGGTACAAACACGACACTCATGTTTGTATGGTTTTAGAACCATTGGGGGAGACCCTCTTAAATTTCCTAGATCGTTATCGATCTCGATATGGCGGACAAGGAGAACTGGCCGGCATCCCTATGAACCTTGTTAAAGTAATTGCTAAGCAAGTCTTAATGGGGCTTCAGTATTTGCACGATGAGTGTAGATTGGTTCATACAGATATCAAACCCGAGAATATCCGTACGCAGCATCTTTGATTCAGTCACGCACGAACATTTTTCCTAATCGATTTCACAGTTCTCGGTCTTCCGAATACCCAGGAATATATACGTTCCCACCTAGCATCCTCTCCCACATTTCCTGGTCGGCGTGTCGCAATCCCCAAGGACCGTTCGAGGCGTACTGATCTCCTACCCCGGAAATATGTGGAAATGTACTGCTCACAGCCTATTCCAAGCCCTCCGTCACCAATCGAGCTCGGGTCAGGAAGCTGGGATGGTTCATTAAACTCCCTCGACTCCTCACATTCGTCATCACGGTCTCGATCACGCGGCTCACGGTCGAGGCATAACCACAATTATCCCATCACAGTGCAAATTTCAGACCTTGGAAACGCAACACCCGTCGACCGACATTTTACAGAGGATATCCAGACAAGACAATATCGCGCACCTGAAGCCATTATTCGAAGGAGTGATTGGAGTTACCCGGTCGATATATGGAGCGTCGCATGTCTTGTGAGCATGTCTTTCCTTTTTTTTCCATCTGGGCTAAGTCCTCTGGGGACAGTTATTTGAATTAGCGACCGGTGACCACCTATTCGATCCGCGGGCGAAGAGTGGCTTGTGGGAGAAGGACGATGACCACATGGCGCAGATCATCGAGCTATGCGGTAATTTTGACCTCGACCTCAAGATGGGCGGCAAGTTCAGTCGCGACATCTTCACATCTCGGGGCAACTTACGGCGCGTGAGACACCTCAAACCTGTCTCCCTGACCCGTGTTCTCGCTGAGAATTACAATTACCACTCTTCCGAGGCAAAGCAGTTTGCCGCCTTCCTCAGCCCCATGCTCCGGGTCGATCCAAGCCTGCGCGCGACGGCTGCCGAGATGATGGACCATAAATGGTTAGACACGCGGGACACAAACTCTGGAAGCTCGAGGCAGCAACGAATTGAACGATTTCATAAATGAACGGCATTAATCTTTTTTCCTAATTTTTTTTTCTTTCTCCTTAATCCTATAGATGATTCGGATTTTCAGTTTTCTGCGACTTGGCGGGCTGTACCAGCGATTCAACAGATGAAACAATGAAGTCATGCTCCAGCTTGTTGTATTATTCTTGTTTCTCGGTGTTATAGATCTCTATGATGAAATAATGACTTTTATGACGAGTTGAGATCAACCCTGTCCGTCGACTTGAAGCCACTAAGTCACGCCTGAGGCGCTTCGGCGGAGGATAGGTCTAGCATCTGATTTGCTAGAATATATCCATCTACCCTTAATCAGACGTTCTTTTTGTCCTCCACATTAAATTGAGCTGGCGTCCTCTGCGGGGTCTTCTCACATGCCCGAACCTATCGACGTCACTTTCAGCTGCAGGACACCAGAAATTCGCTTCATCATGCCAGCACCGACAAAAAATGGGCCAACTCTTCCCTGTCCGGAAGCTCCTCCGTCGTGACGACCACTGCAGACGCGTTGGTTGTCGTCGTCGTCGTCGTCAATTCACTGTGGACAAGTTTACGCGAGCGGGTATAGCGGGAACGCGATGCACGTTAAACTTCCTCATTCGTGGCGGAGGCGGAAGTGGAATGTATCACTGCGCGAGCGCGTTCTGGGGATTATAGTGCTGCTGTTACATAAGGACCATCGCGGGAGTGTATGCAAAGTGAAGGAAGGCAAGGAAATATTCTGAAAATGTTTTAAAGAATTTCTCTCCGGACCTAGGGTGAGACGGGAGTCGCGTTTGCGATCTGAGACATCAGGGTTGAGTGGCGGTTCTTCGAGATCATCGGATAGCTCCCATGAGGGTAGGACTGTTTGGGTAGATGGCCTGGCGCAAGAATTTGGAGCCGGGGGGATAACGGAGCATCATCTACCTAAAATATCCCGCTGAAAGTATGATAAGAGCCGAGGGACGGTCCACATTGAGGTCTCTCTTTCCATTCGGCCCAGTATGCATGTCTTCGTCAAGCCAGACGACGCTTTCGGTCCGATCCACTTTCCCGTCCATCGCATCCACAAACTTACCCTTCCCCCGCTGAGGCTTTCATACATAGCTCCCTCAAATCATGTCCTCCCCGCACTCCACACGTCGAGGTGCGTATACCGTGCGAAGGAGGCGTGCAGAGGGCGTATGTATATGCATGTAGATATCATGCACTAGACACTTGTTCTGGAGAGGTGTGAAATGATATCAATGGTGCCGCTCCGTACGACGACAACGACAGGGTAAAAGATACTGCACTCACTGCGATATTTTTTTTGTTCGCAAGGATCCAGGTGAAGGTCGGTTTTCACGTCACTTGACATAAGGTTAGCATTAACACTGACAGCACACGCGTACCAGTGCCTTGTGACATTGAAGCTAAGGTTCATCCAACTCCAGCTGAACTGTCATTGAAGCTTGAGCTGAAGCGCTAACGGCTGGTAGAATGGGCACCACATGGATATCTTCAAAGTTATGAACACAGCACTATGCAAATGCCGTTGTCTCCAATCCTCGTATATAACATTCATTAATATGCCTAAGGTCTGATTCAGTTATACTACAGCTGGTTGTCCTTAGATGAAACCTTTACCAAAAGTGAAAAAAAGTTGCTCACGAAAAACCTTTCTAATCATCTTCAAAGATCCAATTCAAGGTAACTTTCCGCATTCCGCATATCCCTTCCAACAGAGTCTTCACTTCTTGGATTTCGGCTGTCCGAGCCACATGGTAATTCTTGTCCACACCAAAAACAGTCAGTACTCTCAAACAGGGTTGCCAAGAAGGTCCCGATAGAACTTGAGCGACGATCTTGCATGAAGTGGTGGAGTAAGATATTGCGAACTCCTCCAGGGAGGCCGGTAACATATTTATCAACAACATGCCCCAATCCCACGGCTGGCAATTGACCCTTAGGGAAGTCAATGCCGTGAACCGTTGAATCACCGCAACAAGCGATTTGTCGCCGGCATCAGGCCATCCCAGGCTAACCAATTTCAGAGCTTTGACATGCGGTCCGAGCACGCTAGCTATGTTATACATCTCATAGGTTCCCGACAGCTCGACGTAATCGATAGCAGTGGAGCGGGAGAAAAGCCACTGGCATTGTTCGAGCGTGAACTCGCATCGGAACACGTGCAGCTCCTTTAGTGAGTACGTAGGTGGAGGGTGCACCTCGAGAAAATTGCTGCTCGATGGATTCACCCAGTCCTCCCCCATACAGAGTAGCCAGAGGACTTGGAGGTTAGGCAGTTTATATAACAAGGGACCAACGAGATGGATGGTCTCAAATGCCAGCCTAACCTCTGTCAGTTGTTCAAACGTCGGCAGGGAGACTTCGGGGGGGAACGAAAGAGAGACTTCGAAGGCATCTAGGTATTGGAGTTCCGTACAATGACTGATTAATTTTTCCGAATGTCCCACAAGAACGGATGACGGATGACGTGGACCCGACCTTGTCAACCTGAGCTGTCGGATTGGACAATCCGTTTGGAACTTTTCTTTCACCGCTTGGAGAAGCTTGGTAGACTGTGCAATATCTGTAGGAATAATAGATAAATGATTAATCTAAGAGAAGGGAAGGATACTAACCTAGGATAATTCCGTGGTACAATAGGTAAGTCGCGACGATGCTCCACTCCTTCGCAACAAGGATGCAATCGAGGAGAAAATCCGTTTTTTTTGGCCATTCCCTTAAATTTTCGTTCGCGACGGAATCTCCAACATAACTTTGCAAAATGCACATCAGAACTTCGCGAGGAAGCCGAACCGCGGGCTTATCACTTGGAGGAAACATATTGCTTAAGGCCATACTGGTAGCCGCAGCTTCGAGCCGTCTCCATTTTTTAGAAAGTGCTCTCGCACGAGCCCTAAGATCTAAGAAGTTGGGTGGAAAAGAATAAGCAAGTGTCATTGCGATATCATCAATAAAGTTGGGGAGACTTGAGTTCTGTGCGAGTCGTGCAGGTTATAAACAGAGAAACGACCTTGTCGAGAAAAGAAATTAACACGGACTAAAATGATATTGATTGGAAGGTCAGGACTCTCCATCTCCGTAAACAGGGCATCAGGGGGGAAGTTTACAAGGTTGAATAGAGAATCATTAGTTATATTGGGGTTCCTCCAGAGGGCCGAGTAAAGTCTATCTAGTTTAGTCTCCAATAGGCGTATCTTGGCACCCAGAGATTCCATGTTGAGGTGGATAATGCCTTTTTGAAAGCCGGCCGTAGAAAATCAACTGGAATTTGGACAAGTTAACGTTAACGATGATTGAGTGAAATGTCCGTGTGCTGGACTGATATAAGCAAGATATGGTTAAAGAAGTGTCAGGGAAAGCTAGATATGGACAGATACTCACGTCTCAGTTCCAGTGCGGAAGATAAAACGTGAGCCTATACGAAGGAGAGAGCGGAGTTATAACTTGCCCGATGTCCGGCATGGAGTCGGATTTTAGTGAAAAGAAAATAGTGTGACGATCGTACTGCTAAACAGAACTCCCGCAATGGAGTCTAAAGGGTCAGCCGAATATATTGAGGATGAGATATCTGTTGGAATAGTTCGTGACTTTCTTATGTGAATTCTCATCTGTTTGTGACATTGGCAAGGTCACGTGCAAACGAGTATTCATGGAAGAGTTGCCACAACGATCCAAACCATGTCAAGTGCCCTATTTAATGCGGGTTTGCCTTTCGCCAGAAATAGAAACACCAGAAATTTACACCATACTTGTAAGAAAAAAAATATTCATCAATGAATCGCGCTTTTCACAACATAGCTACATGGAATTACGTCATGACAAAGGTTCGTATCGATAGTGTAGAAACAAACAACAACGCCCGAGTGAGTCTGAGTGAGTCTCTATAAAGGAAACATTACACCCTCCTCCTCCCGGTGGCCGGTCGCTAGTAACATGCAATAAACACGCAGGCACTGAATTAACATGATGACGAGTGAAAAGTGGATGTCCAAAAAAGTCCTAGTCGACTGTGTCGTGTGTTGTGGGAAAACGGTAACTTGGGTGGTACCGCGCATAGAAGGAAGGTTGTAGATATAAACGCCAAAGTCCTATCGCAGACGGGACCAGAGGTGACGCGACGCGATACAAATGGGGGAGGATGGGAGCAATGATTAGAGGGATGGCACGCGCGCATGTTGTTTTTCCTATATACATAGCCAGGTGGGGTTTGCCTGGCCTACAACGCAGCAACCGCGCCGAGCACACCCAGCGCGAGCACCTGCGCCGCCGCAAACAGGCCCCCAGTCCGCACACCCATCGCGCCATTCCCGCTCGACGCCGTCGTCCCTGTCGACCCCGGCGCACCAGGTGATAGGGTGGAGGCCGCACCCGCAATGATGCTCGAGCCCACCGCACTGGGGACCGGGTTCGTGTTGTTATTGTTCGTCTCAATGTACGCGTCCGAGAGAGGCTTGTTGAGACAGCTGATGATCGGCTTAAGGGTGAGTTTCATGGCGAGGGCTTGGGGAATTGTGTACCCGGTTGCGAGATCGACGGATTGTTGGAAGAGGTCGTGTCTGCAAGGGGGTTTACGATCGTATTTGGAAGATGGGTTCAAAGGTTACGTACTCGAGGACGATGAAGCCGGTGGAAAGCGAGCTGGCGTTGTTGAGAATGTTGGTGAACTGCAGAGGAGATTACACGCGGAGCGGAACAGGGAAAAGTAGCGTACATACGTTTCTGATGACACCAGAAGCGGAGATAGTTCCGGCGTCTATGTTGAAGTCTGAGGAAGCTGTCAGTCTGGAAGGAACAGAAAATGTCAGAGTGCATACCGCCAGTGTCATAGCTGATGTGATTACTAGCGGTGCCGCTGGTCCAAATGATTGGCGTAAGTTGCATAGCGGCCGCGATGGCACGAATACGGTCACTGAAGCGAGAATAAGAAGAAGTATCGGATAAAAGGGAGGGACGGTGCGCACTCGATATCACCGTAAGGCGGCCTGAAGACATTGGGTGTGACGCCAAGAACATCTTTGATGACTTTTTTGGACCAGCCAAACTCTGCAATGACCTCCTCGGTTGACTGGGTGGTTAGTGGGCTGTGGGACCACGTGTGGACGGCGATCTGGAGCGTGCGTAAGTCGAGATAGAGCGCAGGGATGAGAAACGGACCTGGTGACCACCCATGTACTGGCTGCGGAGATAGTCTGGCCTGGAGATGACCCTCGAGCCGACGACGAAGAAGGTGGTCTTGAGGTTTTCCTGGTCGAGGTACTGGACGAGATTAGGGGTATATGGGGATGGACCGTCGTCGAAGCTGGGCGGAGTGTCAGCAAGGGCTGCAAACTGGTCTAGGGTGACCAGAGACAGACCTGGAGCCCCATGTCATTTTGTCAGGACACGTGATGATGTCGGTGGAGCGGGTGCACTGCGAACAGGTCCACCAGCAGCGGGAGGGGTCAGCCACGGCTGCGAGATTCGCGGAGCATCCCCCGGGTTGGTTGACGGGGATGTTAGGTATGCTGAACCCACTTGCGTTCACCTGAGGAGCGGGATGCGAGGGCCGGAACAGGACACAAGGAACGCACATACCTCGGCAATCCACTGCTGCACCTGTGACGAAGTGGTGGGCGGTGGCTTGTCTAGGGGGGGGTAGTTGGCGGGGTTGAGGGCAGAGACTATAAGATATCAGTCGACACGGATAAGCCGAGCTGGGAAGGGTACAGACTGTCAGGAAGCGGCGGGGCACTGGGGATCCCCGTCGGTGTCGCGCCTGCGAAGTACGTCGAGTCAAGGGGCACTGTGGCCTGCGAGGAGGCGTTGGGGACGATCGATGCGAGAGGGAACGCCGTGGGGTTCGTCGAGAGCAGCGTCACCGGGAACGTGGGGGGCGGGCTGGACACCGTCGTGGGTGCAGCCGTGCCGTTAAACGTGCTGGGCCCCGACGCGGGGGCCCCGCTCAACGACGATGGAGCGGTGGAAGCGGAGCCAGCAGCGGATGCGGCGGGGGCGGGAACGGGTGTCGTTGTGGCCTGGGGCGCGGGGGCCTGGGCGTGGGCGGCGGCACCGGCGAAGACGAGGACCGCAACGAGGAGCAGCATTGTGGAGAAAGTAACGAGTGGTGATTAGCTCGCGGCTGGCGAGGGTCGAGGAGAAGAAGCGGAACGTGGTTTATATATAGACCAGAAAATTCAATCTATTACACATGTCTACTCCCATGTGCCGAGCACCGTGCCGCCCAGACGCTCGGCAGCGGCATGCACGGCGGCATCCCATGCGTCCCCCTCGCACTCCACGTCGGCCTCAACCTCCACAAAATAGTCGTCTCCGGCGCCTCCCAGCGACGGGCGGCGATCGACCTGGCGGATGGGCAGCCCGACGCCGCCAAGCATGTCGCCCACCGTCGCGCAGCCCTGTCGTACCGCAGCCCGGATCAGGCCTCGCCGCCGTGAAACGCCTCGCGAAGCAGGCAGCACAGCTTCTGCATTGGACGCGAGGACCATGAACCGCGTCACGTTCGCTGGGACACGCCATTAAGAATCACAAGCAAATTCGGCTCCTGCACTCACAGTTCGTGTCCTGAATGCCTTCCGCGGCGACCTCCAGCCCGTCGTACAGCTCCGCACAAATTCGCGAGCACACCGCCGCGTCCGTGCCCCGTGCGCCAGTTTGCGCGACCACCTTTGCCGCGCCAGCTGTCGATGCGACGCGCACGAGCGTCGCATGCGGCAGGTGCGCCGCCAAATACGCCTTGCATTGCCCAAGTGCCTGCATCCACGCCACATATTCATACTTCGTTCACTAATAGAGCAAAATGAATTACTACACCTGTTCGTGGCTCAGGACGCGTGCCACGTCCGCCACGCTCGTCCCTCTCTTCACAAGCAGGCAGTGCTTCACCCGCAATGTATACTCGCCCCGTACAAACGCCCGCTCCCCCAAATGCCGCTCCCGCAGTGCATCGTAAGTGTCGAGGACCTGTCCGTGCGTCGAATTCTCCCACGGCACGAACGCGAATCGCGTCACCGTCGCGTCCTCACACAATATCCTAAAGGTGTCTGGAAAGTATTCAGAAACCGACTTCTCTCACGCTTCGCGGCGCACGATCGAACCGTTGATGGTCTCCCGTGCCTCATAGATCACCTCTTTATTTTCGAATCTCTCCAGAACGGCCTTCCATGCCAAAATTAGCCAATCATTAATTATCTTGCATGCAGACTGACTTGGTGTGAATACGTGCCCTCGGGGCCTAGGAACGCGACGACGGGGAGTGTCATATTTGAACGCAGAATGATATTTCGCACTCCGACTCCAACGGCCCGAGTTCGCCGCAGCACAATAGCTCCAGGCATGCTGCTGAGTATGCGGGTGGTGGCATTGCTCCACTTTGGTTTATGACTTGCTCCACACCAAATACTCTATTTGTCAGATTGAAAAACAACATAACACTAGTGTTTCTGAGCCTCTACAGCCCCATGCAAGTCAGGGTCAAATGATATTATAATTTGTACAGAGCAATCTACAAACCATTCTTTGAAGATACTTCAAGTTGTCCTATTTGGCAACATAGCAATCAGCGATCGCACCGTGTGTCGTCATGATGGAGATTGAGGGTCACTTGAGGCCATCTCAATAGGGAGCAGCACCGGTATCCAAATCCCACGGATCTTTGCCAGTCAATTTATCCGAGTTACCGGCGGACATCGGAGGCAAATTGATGCTCCTAGAGCCTCAATCTGAGCCTGAATCAACTCGTCTCGCCGGTGCTCAAATCAAGCCCCGCAGGGTTGAAAGCAACCCTAGACACCCCTGAGATCAAATGCACCTTGAGCGGGATACCTCAGACTGTTCAACTCTTCCCTTACAGCTCATTACCCTGAGTTCTAGGAGAGCGAGGCGAGGCGCTCCTCCCCTCCGCGGATGTCTATAGGGCTGTACTCTTGAGGCTGTTACTTCTTACAATTCGCCAGATTAACAACCAAGTTATACTACGATGTACCGAAACAAGCAAAATTGATGGTCTATACATGGAACTTGATATAAGTTTTGGGCGTGATCAAGGTTTGCCAGTGGCGTTGACGTCTATTTTGGGTGAGGTGAGGTACAGAGAGCTACAGCATGATTATCTACCGTCCCGCCGTGATGCAATTTATTCCCGAGCCAACTTCGCCATGGAGTCTCAGCCTTCAAGCAGCAAGATATTATGAATTGTTGTACCTACGGAAATTTATATTCACCTCGCACTGCGAAGTAGACGGACTCCTCTCATGTAGATCGTCTATAACTCCTTAGTAGAGTTCCGACCTTGCTTGCTTCAGAATCCGAACTCGGAGTTTGATGCTGATGATCTCAATCACCATGCATGTTACATTGGTATTGCCAGCCTCTAGTCCAAGTCACGGCCAGAAAGAACAAAGACATGCATGATGGCACCATCGAAATCTGACCATCATCCTTGAAAATACAAAGGTACTTATCACCATGGATAATTGGAATCTATCACGCCGAAGGTGTCTTGCATGTGCAACGTGCGTCCGATTCGCCCTAGAGATACTATTCTAGCTTCGATCCTCGTTCTCTGGGCGCATAGTTGCGGGCATCATGCATGATCCCCGAATCGTATAAGACTTGCACATGTTGTTTTTCGGGCTATTAGCTTCAGTCTACCACCTCGATCGCGGGGGCTGAAGCCCTCTCCAAGCATGCTGCAGTTCACTGCGTAGCTTGTGGCCTCAAGCCCTGAAAATTCCTCCGTCTACACCTCCACTCTCCCTGCAGCATACTAGAGCATATTTCTCCCCCTTTTCACCTCATCACCTATTCCATCCACTTCCCTCCAGCCAGTACCTACGATCAGCGCGCTCTCTCTTCTATTCCACCTCAGTAACTCATTCCTGGCACAAGAAACCCAGCTTAGGAACAGTCCTCTGATCTGTTCACCCACTACCCCGTCTTTCGTTCGTTCGTGTCGCGGCCTTGTCGTCCTGTTATATCATTTTTCATTTCGCTTCTCTCAAACTGATCGAAAACGGCACCTCTCCAAGTCGCAGGACCAAGAGATATACGGGACTGGCCTCGATAATAAGGTGAGAGTTGGTATCATGACAGGGTACATCGTTTCTTGTGCTGAATATCCCGGCAAGGCATTTGAGCAGTGTCATAATTTTCGGTATACTGTATTACCAGGGCACTGCGGAGCAGTTCGTTATCGATCCTAATTCAGATGAACCGTGGGCTGTTCGCCCAGCAATCGAATCCCTCCGCATTCACTTGCGTCGCGTATCGCATTTATCGATAGTGTCGAGCCGTGCCACCCTGCGATACTTCCCATCGAACTAATTGTCACCCATCAACATCACCACGCCCATCGTCATCGATCCGCTTGCCTCACTCCCCATCACCCATTCATCAAATTACACCCCGTGAATATTCACCAAGGTCTTCTTGCCGCGGACCGCGCCAGCTGACATTCCCTTTGATATCTGGAAAAACTAATGGTAGGGCTGATGCCACGAGATGAGAACCAACCGGATAGCGAGCGTACAGGTAGAGGAGTGTTCCCAAACCTGGTATGTTGTGCCAGATACGTTTTAATTTAGATGGAATCGTGGGGAGAATGACCCAGATTATATATGTGCTGTTTGAAAGAGCTTTTGTTCTAGACGTAGATGGGGTGGCAGTTATTGAATAACTGTGAACTTCCACTTAGAACCCCTCGGAGGCCCTTCACATATCCGAGTTGTGTCATTCTTGTAGAATATCTAAATGTAAATGCCCCATATATCTATTGCGGCTCACTTCAGGGGATACCACAAGTCTACCCACGAGTTACCTGGGCACGGACTCATGAGTATCTTATGGTTCTAGTTACATCATTAAAAAAACAGGGATTTGTATATACCTTGCACATAACTCAAATATTCTCATAGAATTTCATGTTTATAGACATGGATAGTAGGAGTATTCCTCCTACATGCCACCAGAATACATACTATACCTGATTGATAGCCATACACATCTCAAGGGGGTGGTATCCAATATTGACTGGTGAATCACTTATGCATTCACTGTTGATAATTCTTAGGCCACCAAGCACCGTTTATCCACCTGTACTCTATTGAGGGATGCCATGATATCATATAGCTAGAGATCAGCACTGTGACCATACAAACTTTGTATAGCACCATATTTACAGTATGGTGACCTTGTTGTAATCTTAGGATAGGACTAGCAATTATTACTAAGCATCTGTAAAGTATGATAAGACACAATCTATCTATTATAATACTTCCCATAATTATAATTGAGCCAATCCAACAGTATATACAAAATGGTAGCTGTAGCCAATTTGCCAACTAATTTCTCTTGTTCTTTCTTCTTTCCCCCCACTCTAGTTTTTCCAATCCATGTCAGATATTATCAGCAAAACCCCAATGTATAGGAAGAGAGGTTTGAGGTGATATTAGGAAAATCAGAAAATTTTATTATCCTTAGTAATTTCACTTTAATTCACTTCTTTTACCATTTTAAGTCATTCCAGATCAAATTGCAAATTTACTTGCCATAAGTAGGGACTTCTGATGAGTTTGACTTATTTTTGACTTATTTGTACTTATTTAGCATTAAGCATGCTATAGTAAGTACAAATTAAGAACTTTTTCTAATGAACTAGGATGAGGGGTGAGTAAAAAAGAGACTTCAATATTAGAAGTGTCAGAGTTTATGAGGAAAAAAAGAAGTCCCATTTATAAAAATCTTTTTTATTATTAAATCATTTCTCAAACTTTTTCTCTTCTAGTCATCAAGTATGTTAGAATCTTGCCAGTGAGATCCTGATTTGCTTAGTCATCCAGATTAAGTAACCTCTTCTCCTTTTCAAGTAACTCTATTTGTTTTACTCAGCCTTTGAGGTCAGACCTCACAGCATTTCCTTTATTTGGTTAACTTCTCCACTCATGATACTTTTCCTTATTTAGTAATTTCCATTGAACCTTGCAACAATATTTGTAACACACTCTTACTTCATTTGTTCTGACTCACCCTTGTTTTACCTTGCCTTTGTGTTAAATGCTGTGAGCAGGCTTAACTGTGAGGGCGATGCTTTGACAAGGCCATGATTGCAAGATACTTGTCAGGGGACTGTTAAGAACGGGCCGAGCCGAGGTTCTTGCATGTTACTCGAGCGAGGTTGTAACTTCGAGCGAGGTTTGGAGTAGGGCTTGGCTTCAG
>QFEC01007970.1:0-20114 GCA_003316585.1 Gomphus bonarii
TCACACTGGTCTTTTGAGCCAGAAGAAATCAGACAAGTCAAAACATCCTTTGACCTGCCGCCCAAACCCAAATCCATTTTATCCCTTCCCTGGCAAAGACAACCCAAGACCCGTCAACCCTACAAAAGACCCATTACACCTAGGTGCATCCCTTACTTCCTTTGCATTTGAGGGATTCACTGGGGAATGGGGTCACAACACCATAGGGGAACATGCAGAGATTGCACTATTTGAGAGATGGAGCACTTTCAGCCCCACCTACTCCTTCAGACTCCCACTGTATCCTAGAGCAGCAACCGAGTTGGATGTAACCTCCACCCTCTCCTCATTTTGGGGAACCCTGAAATGGTACTTTTGGAGGATGTTTCCATTGAATCCACCCTCCCAAACCCATTCAAGCCAAAACTTCTGGAAGGGGTGGTAGTTCACTCTTGAAGGCTATGCCAAGACATCATGCATTGAGAGGGGGGTGATGTCAGGGTTCAGCTTGAAGTCCATTGTCAGTTGTTGTTTCTTGTTTATGTCTTTCCATAACCTTCTGTGACCTTCCATCACTTTCTGTGACTTTCCATGACTTTCCATGACTTTCTGCTAGGGTATATAAGTGTGACTGGTGTAACAGTTACCCCTCAGCTTGATCTCTGAGGATTACCACTACACCAGGTGGGCTTTCTATGTATTTATTGCTAGTAACCTTTGTATAAACTGAGGATTACTTGTCAAAGTACGATCTACCAAGCCTTGGTTCACTCGGTCATACCGACTGAAGTCCAGCATACCGTATTACAGGCTACAGACTTCCAAGTCTTACAAGTACTATTCAGTTCAGCTCAGCTCAGCTCAGTACCTCACACTACAATCATATTCTCATTTACTCACTCGCTTCGCTTTGGTAACCTTCAGTACATGTACAGGCATGTATGCCTACTTTTCATATATTATTATTCTTACATCCATACCTTATATTCTCGTTTCCATGCCTTGTGCAATGCTGTTGCATATCTTATGGCAACTCATTCTCTATATAAGTAATTAGTCTTCATGTACGTATTCTCCATTCAGATTATCAACTAAGTTAGACATACGCTACCAGTACTTAAGTTAGTAGTCCAACCGTTCGGTACCAAGCATCTTGGAACCCTACCAAGTATCCATCTAAAATCTAGTGGCATGGGCAGGAGGATTGGTGCAATGCAAGTACATTGAAGCCAATGCCATGTCCAACCTTGGCTCATTGGACCAAGATGAACCACCCAAACTGAGAGCATGTGTGCACACACTTAACACAACTGCTCCCATGCTCACCCATCGGATTCCTGGATCCTCACTCATCATCAAAACCAATGCCTCTGACTATACATGTCAGGGGATGACCCTTTTCAAACTCCAGTGTCTCTCCGCTTGATCTGTCACATCCAGAGTCGATCCATCACATCTGGGATGTCCATCATCTACAAGGTATCTGTCATCTCCAGAATGTCCGTCACCTCTGGGAAGTCCATGTCAGGGGATGCCCCTTTTCTAACTCTGGTTCAACTCCAGGATTTCCTATTTCAAACTCCGCTCGATCTGTCACATCTGGGAAGTCTGTAACCTCCGGGATATCCACAACCTCTGGGATATCCGCTGCCCCATAACTAGACACTCTAGGATGAAGGACAGGGACCTAGGGCCAGGTACCCAGGCTTTGGACTTGGTACCAGGAGGTAGGCTCAGGTAACCCCTGGGATGGGTGCTTACAAATCAGTGCACAGACCACTTATGTAAGGAGGTAAAGGGTATATAAAGAGAGAGACTCCCTAGCAGCAGAATCCTTAGACTTTCCTCTTAGGATTTCCTCTGCTTAGGTGAGGACCCTGGTCATGCTGTATCTAGTTAGCAATAATATAAACTTAGGATTTCCTCTGCTTAGCTCCGTGAGATACCTCCGGAATAACTAAGGGAGTTGCCCTTACAATGCACTTACCACCATACTATCAACAATATCTCCGGAGGACAATAACATCCACCCAATCACCTTCCACTCCTGGACCTTCACACCTCTGGAACTAAACTATGATGTCCATGACAAGGAACTGCTAGCAATTTTCAAAGTGTTCAAATGCTAGTGACACTACCTCAAAGGCTCCTTGGAAGTGATCAATGTCATTACAGACCACAAAAACCTGGAATATTTTTCCACAACCAAACTCCTCACTTGATGTCAAGTCCAAAGGTCAGCATACCTTTCTCAATTCAACCTTGTTATCCATTTTCATCCTGGCTGACTCAGAGCCAAACATGATGCTCTGACAAGATGATGGGATATCTACCCTAAAGAGGGAGGAAGCAACTATGTGACCATCAACCTGCACAACTTATGTCCAGTTTTCAATTCTGAACGACTCATATATTCACTCTGCACAACATCCTTGTGCTTCCCAGTCCTCCATGCCGCTATGGTCATGGACATCAACAAGTTGCACCTGGACATCAAACATTCTCTCTGATCCAACCCTGTTACATCTGCCTACCTTGACAATCCCACAGGATGCTAGTCTGTAGACCCTGAAGGATTCATTCTCTTGGACAAATGCATTTACATCCCTGATGTTGATGACCTTTGACTCTGGGTACTGCAAGACAAGCATGATCACCCTATATCAGGACATTTTGGATGGAACCACACACTCAAACTCATCCCTAGAGATTACATTTGGCCCAAGCTCCACACCTCCATCAAGTCCTACATTAAGTCTTATACTACTTGCATGCACTCTAAATCACAGGGACACCACCCCTATGAACTACTCAAGCAACTCCCTATCCCTGAACATCCCTGGAACTCCATCTCCATGGATTTTATCAAAAAACTTCCACCATCCTCTGGATATGACACCATCCTCATCATTATCAACAGACTCACCAAGCAAACCATCTTTATTCCCACCATCAACACAATCAATGCTCTGGTACTTGCAAAACTCTTTGTACTCCATGTGTTCTCCAAGCATGGATTTCCATCCCACATCACCTCAGACCATGGCACAGAGTTTGTATCATCCTTCTTTTGATCCCTTGGAAAGGCTCTTGACATGAAGCTCCACTTCACCTCCAGATACCACCCCAAGGGTGACAGACAAACTGAATGAATGAATCAAACACTGGAACAATACCTTTGAGTCTATTGCAACTATCAACAGGATAACTGGTAAGACCTCCTTCGAATAGCAGAATTTGCATATAACAATGCTCCAAACACCACCACCAGCATTTCACCCTTCTTTGCCAACAAGGGTTATCACCCCAACATTACTGTACACTCTGAACAAGACCTTGCCTCCTCAAGAGCACAAGACTTCATAGTGGACTTAGATGAACTCCATCAAGAACTCCATAAAACCATCTCCAAAACTCAACAACAATACTCAGCATCCACAGACTATCACTGGACTCCGCCTCTGGAGTTCAAGATTGGTGACAAAGTCTTTGTTAAATCTGATAACATCTGCACTATGAGACCTTCTAAGAAACTAGCTGAAAAGTATCTAGGGCCATTCAAGATCATTGCTCAAGTCAGCTCCATCTCCTTCACCCCCTGCCTTCCAGACAACATGCATGCGATACACCCCATCTTCCATGTCTCTATGCTGAAACCATCTACTCTGAATGACTTTCCCAATCAAGTCACTCTGCCCCAGCCCCCCATCATTATTGATGGTGAACTTGAATACAAAATATCTGAAGTCCTTGACTCTAAGGTTGACAGATGCCATGCCTGTCCACTACTATATTTGGTCAAGTGGTCCAGATACAAGGGCACCAAGGATGAAACCTCCTGGCTCCCTGTATCTGAACTTAGCAACACATCAGAAGTTGTCTCAGATTTTCACAAGTCCTACACTAACAAACCAGGGCCTTGGCCACTCACTAAGCAAAGGACTTTGAAAATTTTCATGTTCAAAAATAATAGAATTGTCAAGTATATATTTTTAGTCCCCCTGCTGTATAAAGTACTCCATCCCCAGCTCCATCTCTGAACCCTCCAGCTCTCTGAACAGCTCATCCATGTCCACTCCTTTCCCCTTGTCTACCTTCTCCAGCTCCAGGTCCAGATTTTTCTCCACACCCCTCCCAGACTCCCTCTGCAACTTCTCCTCTTCACAATCATTCATCTGCACCAGCTCTGTGGCCATCCAGGTCACACCCACAGCCAATGTCCACATCAGTGGACCCATCTCCATCATCCACACATTGAGCCCAGGCTGCAGTGATACCTCCACCTTCTGTCTCTTAGGCCATATGCCCTTGGGCTCCTCTGACTCCACCTGCACCCTCTGCTTGCCCTTTGAAACCCCTGAACCTCCTGCCCTCAGAGTCTCCTCCATGTCCCCTACCACTTGCAAGCCCTCTGGATCCACAACTGCCTCTGGCCACAGAGCACATTTTATCTTGCACTCCACACAGTGGTAGCATGAAGTGCCCTTACCTGCTGATGGCCACTCACATTTAACTAAGAGGAGACTAAATCAATATTTGAACTAGAGAACTAGCTATAAATACATGGAGGTTTAAATACATTTGAAGTGTGGGATTAATATGGAGCAGGGTCATCTGAATGTGGAAGTGTAACTACATTAGGATGTAGGGGTGGTAAATGAGAGATGGGGTCATGTGGAACTATGGAACTATGGAACATACTAGAAAATAATGTAGAAGATAATAGAAGGGATGATGTGAAGGTTCATGTGTTAGCTTGATGATGTGGTGAGGATGACAGGGACAGAGTACAGAGTGTATAGAGGTCACATGGCAGGTGTGGAGGGTGTCTGAGGTGTGGAGTGCAATGGAGGATTAAGTGCGACCCAGAGGGGATGTGGAGGTGGGTTACTAAGGGCACTAAGGCAAAGATTTGTCAGAGATGATCTGGGATCTAACAGTACCTCCCCATTAAGGCCAGGCCTACAGTGATTAAGACAGAAATTGCTGTGGGAAAGGAGGTTAGTGCTGGGCTGGAGATCAGATATAAGGACATAGCATTTCTGAGTTTATTCAAGTATGCATGTCACCCAGACCACAGTACACAAAACATGAGTGACCTAGAAACCTTGGGGGAGCAGATCTGACTGCTTATGAAGCAGTTCAAAACCAAGAAGGTGGAGAAGGAGGTGGTGGAGGAGGTGGAGCAATGGAGGAAGGTGGAGGAGGCAGAGTGGAAGGAGAAGAAAGAGACAGAGGGAAAGGAGAAGGAAGAGGTGGAGAGGAAGGAGCACCTTGAAAAAGGGTGCAAGGAACAAGAAGAGAAAGGTGCCTCAAGAAAAAGGAGGCAGATGAGAAGGTGGCCCACAAGGCAGCCCAAAAGGTGGAGGAGGATGAGGCAGCTAAAAAACAAGCAGGTGTGGAGGTGCTGTCACCAGAGGAGCTCTGAGTGCATGTACTTCATGACACCAAAGAGGCAGAGAGGAGGAGCTGGCAAGAGAAAATCAGCCAGGACAATGAAAAATGGTGCAAGAAGCAGCAAGCCTTGACCATCTGCAGTGTCCAGAATGCTTGGTTGAATTACCAGGCATGGAATGTGCAGGATGTGGGTAAGCAGGTGGGTCTCAGACATTTTGAGGCCATCTGTCTGTCATATATCTTAAATGATATTGACACCTACCAGGTGGTGGAACTGGAGGTCCAGGGGGCCTGCAAAAGTTGCCAGAGGTGCAGGGACATCTCTGTGAACTCACTTCACAACTCCACTCCAACATCTCCATAAATACAAGGACAAGATGATGTAAGAGGGTGCAACACATAAGTTGAAGCCAAGTCATCTCGCCTCCATACCCCAATTTGACTTCAATAGCTCAACCATTCCAAAGAACCTCCTGACAAGACATCTTTGACTCTGGACTTAACAGTGATCTGGGATCCAACACTCATAATCTTTGTGAACTCACTCCATAACCCCCCCACTCTGCAATGCCTCTATAAATACAATGACAAGATGATGTAAGAGGGTGTAACACATAAGTTGAAGCCAAGTCCTTTCAACTCCATACCCTGGTTTGACTTCAATAGCTCATGTTAATAAAACTGAGAGGGAGCAACTGAAGACAAGATAACTTTGGCCACATGGCCACTTGGCTCAAAACACCAGACTCAACTGTGAGTGACTGGGCTTTTCTACCAGTGGTGATTGTAATGATACATGTAAGCTACTTATAGAAACCTAGTTAGAGGCTTAGGGGTAATTTGCGCAGTATTGTGAAACTAAACCGATAACTAATGTAAACTATTAATAGAATTGCCTACATTTCATAACAGCTCAACCACTCCAGAACCCCTCCAGACAAGATGTGTCAGGGGACAGCCTCCTGCTCACCAAGGTCTATTCTTTCCCCTTTATATATCCTCTAATTTCTACCTTTGTCCCTCCATTGATTCCTTAGTTTAGTCCTTACCTATCCTTGTTTCACTGACTGTGACATGAGTAGGTCATGTCACAGTCACTAACTATATAGCTGGCTACTTAGGTAAGGGGTCCTCACCTTATTCTCTTTTGGACCCCCTTACCAGGTATGCCATCCATTGTATCTAGTTCTCATTTTCTATTATACACTTACTTTTGGACCCCCTTACCAGTGTCTGATAGTAGCTGTGGGTAGGCCTGGGGTTAGAGTCCCTAGGTCGGGCCTAGGGTAGAAAGGCAGGGCTGTGGTGGTGTCCTGCTGTTTTAGCTCCCAACAGTTGCCTGAGTCAGTACCTGAGTAGGTTGCCCTAACAAGATGTCCTTGACTCTGGACTTAATACCCCCAGTATACATCTAGCTTAGTAAACTGTTGAGCTCCATATAACTGGTGTATGAGTTCTGGGATAAGGGGAAGAGGGTATCTATTCTTGCTAGTAATTATGTATTCCTCAGCTTGATCTCTGAGGGTATCTGCTGCACCAGCCAGACTAGCCCATATCAGCTTATATTTCTCCAAGCATCTTGTAATTGTGACCTTTGTTAAGTCTGGAGTCAGAGACGTCTTGTCCAAGAGGTCCGGAGTGGTCAAATGGTTGGTTTTGAGCCAGGGTGCAGAGTCGAGGGGACTTGGCTTCAACTTATGTGTTGCACCCTCTTGCATCGTCCTGTCCTTGAATTTATGGAGTAGCAGAGCAGAGCTTATGGAGTGAGAACGGAAGTAGCAAGGTAAGACTAAATCAATATTTGAACTAGGGAACTAGCTACAAATACATGGAGGTTTAAATACATTTGGAGCATGAGATTGATATGGAGCAGGGTCGTCTGAATGCGGAGGAGTTACTATACTAGGATGCAGGGATGCTAAATGAGAAACGGAGTCATGTGGAACTATGGAATGTACTAGAAGATGACGTGGAAGGTAATAGAAGGAGTGACATGGAGGTCTGTGTATCAGACTGATGACATGAGAGAAAAGGTGGAGATGGAGTGTGGAGTATCCAGAGGTCATGTGGAGGTTGTTCATAGCGCAGAGTCTGGCAGAGGATTGAGATCTGTCTAGAGGGCTGAGATCAATCCGGAGGAGCACGGAGATGAATGATAAATGGGCACTAGGACAGAGATTTGTCAGAGGGAACCTAGGATCTAACAGTACCTCCCCATTAAAGGCCAAGCCTCGAGGCTGTGGTCATTAAGGCGGAAGTTGCCATGGGAAAGTAGGTTAGCGCTTAGTTGGAGCGGTTATATAAGGATGTAGCATTTCTGGAATTGTTCAAGTATGCTCGTCACTACCAACATGAGCGACTTAGAGCAGATTGCAGCTCAAATCCGCGTGCTCACGGAGCAATTCAATGCAGGGGTGGTGAAGAAGGTGGCAGAGGAGGAGGTGGAGCACTGGTGGAGGCGGAGGCAGAGGCAGAATACCTAAGAAAAGCAGAGGAGGAGTGGAAGGCGCAGGAGGAGGCGGAGCACCTGAAAAAAGTGGAGGAAGAGGCGGAGAGGGTACGCCTCAAGAAATGCAAGGTGGAGGAGTGGGCAGCCCATGAGGCTGCATGCCTTGCAGAGGCAGGTGGTCTAGTAGGGGACCCAAATACCAGTACAGAGGTGGTCTCCCTGGAGGAACTCCAGGTGAGGGAACTCCACGAAGCCAAAGAGGCAGAGTGGAAACAGCATCAGGAGCTATTCCTGGTGGATGAGGCAAAGAAGTGGCATTGACAGGAGCGGGCGACCGTCTGCAATGCCCACAATGCCTGGCTCAATGAGCAGGCGAGAGACCCGAGGGAGGCAGGCTGGCAGGTGGGTGTTGGACCCTTCAAGGCCACCCGTCTGTTGTATATCATTAATGACCCTGACACGTACCAGGTGGGGGGGCTGGAGGTCTGGGTGAAGTGCAAGGAGTGGTGGAGGCGTGGGGGAGAGTGTGAGTGGCTGTCCGCAGGAAGGGGCACATCTTGCTCCCGCTACATGGAATGCAAATCAAGTGCGTTCCTGTGACAGAGGTGGTTGCGGACCCAGAGGGTTCGCAAGTGGCGGGGGACATGGAGGAGAGACCCAGAGCAAGTGGCTCTGGTGTATCACACGGGAAGTGGAGGGTGCAGGTGGAGTCTGAGGAGCCAGAGGTGTTGCAGCCTAAGAGGTGGAAGGTGGAGGTGACACTCCGTCCTGGAGTTGACTCTTGGATGGAGGAGATGGGGCTGCTAATGCAGACATTAGCGATGGGGGTTACAAAGATCGCTGCAGAGTTCCAGCAGCTCAATGACCACGAGGATGAAGCGATGCAGCAAGAGTATGGTGATGGAGTGGGGGACAATCCGGAGGCAGAGCTGGAGGAAAATCTGGAGCTGGAGCTGGTGGTTCCTGATGATTTATTTAGGGACCCACAGGGGTCGGACTTGGGTCAAGGAATGGGCTTCTTTAATGATGCATAAATTACTGTAATAATATTTTTTTTGAACTTGAAAAACTTAAGTCGTATGCTAAGTGAAGGGCCAAGGTCCTGGCTTGTTAGGATAGGACTTGTGAAAATCTGAGACAACTTCAGACACGTTACTAAGTTCTGATGCGGGGAGTCAGGAGGTTTCATCCTCTGTGCCCTCGTATCTGGACCACTTGACTAAGTATAGTAAGGGACAAGTGCGGCGTCTGTTGACCTTGGAGTCGAGGACTTCAGAGATTTTGTACTCGGGTTCACCATCAATAATGACAGGGGGTTGGGGTGGAGCGACTCAATTAGGGAAGTCATTGGGTGTGGATGGTTCCAGCATGGAGATGTGGAAGACGGGGTGTATCGCACCCATGTTGTCTGAGAGTCGGAGGGTGAAGGAGATGGAGCCAACTTGAGCAATAATCTCAAAAGGACCTAGATACTTTTCAGATAGTTTCTTAGAAGGTCTAGTAGTGCAAATATTATCTGATTTGACAAAGACTTTGTCACCAATCTTGAACTCCAGCGGCAGAGTCCAGCAGCGGTCCGCAGATGCAGAGTACCGTTGTTGGGCATCACCAATGGTTTTGTGGAGTTCTTGGTGGAGTTCATCTAAGTCCACTGCAAAGTCTCATGCTCTTGAGGAGGCAAGGTCTCATTCAGGGTGTACAGTGATGTTGGGGTGATAACCCTTGTTGGCAAAGAAGGGTGAGATGCTGGTGGTGGCATTCGGAGCATTGTTGTATGCAAATTCCGCAATGGGAAGGAGGTCTGACCAATTGTCCTGTTGGTAGTTGCAATAGACTCAAAGGTACTGTTCCAACATCTGGTTCATCCGTTTGGTTTGTCCGTTGCCTTCAGGGTGGTAACCGGAGGTGAAGTGGAGCTTCATATTGAGAGCCTTTCCAAGGGATCGAAAGAAGGAGGAGACGAATTCTGTACCATGGTTGAAGGTAACATGGGATGGAACTCTGTGTTTGGAGAACACATGGAGTATGAAGAGTTTTGCGAGTACCAGAGCATTGATCATGTCGACAGTGGGAATGAAGATGGTTTGCTTGGTGAGTCTGTCGATGATGACAAGGATAGTGTCATGTCTGGAGGATGGCAGAAGTTTTTTTATAAAGTCCATGGAGATGGAGTTCCAAGGACATTCAGGGATAGAGAGTTGTTTGAGTAGTCCATAGGGGCGATGTCTCTGTGACTTAGAGCACATGCAAATAGTACAAGACTTAATATAGGACTTAACGGAGTTATGGAGCTCAGGCCAAATGTAGTCTCTACGGATGAGTTCAAGCGTGCGGTTCTGTCCAAAATGTCCAGATATAGGATGATCGTGTTTGTCTTGTAGTATGCAAAGTCAAAGGTCACCAACATCCTGTGGGATTGTCGAGGTGGGCGGAGATGATGGAGTCAGAGCAGAGAGCACTTTTGATGTCCAGGTGCAACCTGTTGATGTCCATGATCATAGTGGCGTGGAATACCAGGAAGCACAAGGATGTGGTGCAGAGTGAGGAGATGAGTTGTTCGGAGGTAAAGACTGGACATAAGTTGTGTGGATTGATGGTCGCATAGTCGCTTCCTCCCTCTTTAGGGTAGACGTCCCATTGTCTTGTCAGAGTGTCAGGTTTAACTCTGAGTCATCCAGGACAGAAACAGATAATGAGGTTGAATTGAGAAAGGTATTCAGACCAACGGACTTGTCGTCGAGTAAGGAGTTTGGTTATGGAAAAATATTCCAGGTTTTTGTGGTCTGTAACGATGTCAATTGCTTCTGAGGAGCCTTCGAGGTAATGGCACCAGTACTTGAATGCTTCAAAAATCGCAAGCAGTTCCTTGTCATGGATGTCATAATTGAGTTCCGGAGGTGTGAAGGTCCGGGAGTGGAAGGCGATTGGGTGGATGTTGTTGCCGACCAGAGATATTGTCGATAGGATGGCGGCGAGTGCATAGTTGGAGGCATCAGATTTGACAATGAGTGGGGACCCAGGTATCTAATGGGTGAGCACGGGAGGAGTTGTGAAGGCCTTTTTCAAGGTTTCAAACGAGCTCTGGCATGTGTCCATAAAAACCCATGGAGTATCCTTGCAGGTCAAACAAGTTAGCGGAACAGTAAGATCGGAATAGTTGAATATGAAATGGTGATAGAAGTTTGCAAATCCAAGGAAGGACTGCACATCTTTGACTTTTCGCGGTTCAGGCCATTCCTGAATGACTTTGACCTTGTCGTCGGCCATGGTAAAGCCGTTGGGTGAGAGGATATATCCGAGATACTCAACGGTGTCAACGTGGAAGAAGCACTTGTCTGCACGTGCATACAGATGGTTCAACTGGAGTCGCCGGAGTATGTCTCGAACATGTCCTCTGTGTTGGTCCAGGTCGTCGGAGTATACGAGAATGTCATCCAAGTAAATGAGGATGGAGATGTCGAGGAGGTCAGAGAAAATGTCGTTTATGAAGCATTGAAACACTGTGGGGGAATTGGTGAGTCCGAAGGACATTACACACCACTCAAAGGACCCATATCTGGTTCTGAAGGTTGTTTTCCATTCATCACCTTCATGGATTCGAATGAGGTGGTAAGCGTGTCAGAGGTCATTTTGGTGAATATCCAGGCCTTATGCGGACTATCGAGGAGGTCCATGACTCTGGGGAGTGGATAGTGGTCCTTTTTCATGATTTTGTTGAGCCCTCTAAAGTCGACACAGAGTTGAAGAGAGCCATCCTTTTTCTGGGTGAATAGGACCAGAGCTCCTCCAGGGGACCTGGAGGGGCAGATGAAACCCATGGAGACATGTTCATCTAGAAATTCTCAAAGTGTTTTTAGTTCACTCTGAGAGAGGGAATAGATCGGACCAAAGGGAGGAGATGCTCTATCTTCAAGTTCAATCTTGAGGTCGTACGGCCTGTGTGGAGCCACTGTGTTGGCTTGGCCTTACTGAAAATGTCTGTGAATTCGTGATATTCTTCCGGAACACCGGTCATGTCAACCGGAGCATCGTTCGAGTCTAACTTGTCGGATGCTGTGATCAGTAGCTGGAAGGTTTGTGTACCATCCATTTTGGAGATACGGGCAAATGCTGCTGCGTTCACCAATGCAATGTTGGGAGCAGCGAGCGGAGACAGAGATGGAGAGTTGGATGAGCGCAGAACTGATGTTGCTGGCTCAGGTGGCACCATAGACTCAGCTGGAGATGGAGAACTGAATGTAATACTGCTCAAAGCCCAGTCAATCGACGGATTGTAGTGGGTGAGCCAGTTGTGTCCAAGAACTGCGGAACAGCTGGAGTCCAGCAGAGTTATGAAGAATGTAATGGAGTGTTCCCCCCCCCTTTGGGAAGCAAACCAGGAGGTTAATTGCCTTGTGGATGACTGAATTGGTTGATCCATTGAACAGCCAGAGCAGAATTGGGGTTATATCATGGGTACGGAGTTGGTGATTAGATGCAAAAACGGAATCTAGGAAACAATGAGTTGATCTGGAATCAATAAGCGTACTGATGGTTTTATTAGGAATTAATTCAGAGGTCAGATATATAGTCAAGGAGTTTGGACTGGAAAGAGCAGACACATTGAGGTGTAATTCCATTATTGCACCACGGGGATCAATGCAGCCCTCAGCTGGTGCCAGAGTGGGAGGACTGCTTAGTTGTTTTTGACTCTGTTGCAGACTTTGCCTTGGAGTTCTTTTTGTCAGACAATTTGCTGTCCGTCATGGCAGTGGCTCGTCCTTTTGCAGTGGAGGAAGTCGATTTGGGACATTCCTTGGCTACGTGACCTGTTCTGCCACAGAAGAGACAGAGGTTCTGCTCAAAGTGGTGTTGTTGCTCCTGTTGAGTCAGTTTACCGTCTTTTCCTAGTTTTGACACTAGGTCCAGATTCTTCTTGGTGGAGTTTGAGGTGTTGTTGTTATTGGAGGTGGAGTTTCCAGATTTGTTGCCATTGTTGTTGTTTGACGTCTTCTTGTTGACGTTAGAATTCATCGACGGCATGGTGGGGTTTTTGCCCTTGTCTTGGTGGCGGTCCGAGGTTTTGTTCAAGTTGTTCTCTCAAGCGACTTCAGAGCATCTTTCCCAGTAGCAGGCATCATTGGACTGGGCAAGGGATCAAAGTTCATGCAACATGCTGGGTTTACCAACGCGTGCCACTTCATCCTTGATCCATGCTGGAAGTCCGTTGTAGAACTGGCAGTGGAGTGCGGCGTCTCCCCAATGGACGCATGCTGCAAGGTGGTTGAACTTGACCAGGTATTTGGTGGCTCATTGGTTGTCATGTATGCGGAGGGTTTTGAGGTTGGCTTCTGCTTCGCCGACAGGGTCGTGTGGTCCGAAGTTGTCTTTCAACTCTGACATGAATTTGGAGTAATTGTCTATCCATGAGGGGTCGACGTCGAAGGAAAGGGCTGGTTCAAACCAGTCTAACATGGTTCCTTTCAGGTAGGACAGTACATAGGTGACCTTTGCACTGTCAGAGGAAAAGGCGTCAGGACAGTCACAAAAGTTTAAATTACATTGAACCAAAAACGGCTGGAGGTTACAACTGTCAGAGCCGTTGAAGGTGTCCAGTTCATGGACTTTGGTCTGTGGTGAGGACTTCTTTGGTGATGACAGGTTGTTAGCCAGCATGGCGATGGCCTCAGTGAGGTTGTGGATGTCGTTTGAGTTTGACAATGACACTCTCAGAGGATTTGGGGCCAGGATTGGATTGGATGGAGATTGCAGGGGGTTGTGATCAGAGGGTGTGTTGGGGGGATCGGGCATGTCTGGATATGGTGCTTGTACAGGGTTTTTGGGGATAAGTGGTGTTAGGGGTGAGTGAGTACTCGGGAGCATAGCTGGGACATTAGGTACACAGCGTATGGATGCTTCTGAAATGGTTCCAAGGGTACCAGCTTGTAGATTGCTTCAAGTGCTACATTTCATAGATGACAAAGAGTGAGAGTTCAAATATACTGTTAAGTCCAGAGTCAGAGACATATTGTCCAGGATATCCAGGGTGGTCAAACTGCTGATTTGAGCCAGGATACGGAGTCGAAAGGACTTGGCTTCAACTTATGTGTTATGCCCTCTTGCATTGTCTTGTCCTTGAATTTACGGAGTTGCAGAGTGGAGTTGTGGAGTGAGAATGGAGGTAACAAAGTAAGACTAAATCAATATTCAAACTAGGGAACTAGCTATGAATACATGGAGGTTTAAATACATTCGGAGTGTGGGATTAATATGGAGCAGGGTTGTCTGAATGCAGAGGAGTTGCTATACTAGGATGCAGGGATGCTAAACAAGAGATAGGGTCTGTTGGGGATCTGTCTCTTAGGTTATAAACTTTCATATTAAATAGCCTGGTATCTAAAATACAAAAATGGAGTATGGAGTGTGCGAAGGTCATGTGGAGGTTGTCAGTGGCGCGGAGTATGACAGAGGATGGAGATCTGTCTGGAGGGTTGAGATCTATCTGGAGGATCATGGAGATGAATGATAAATGGGTGCTAGGGGCAGAGATTGTCAGAGGAGACCTAGGATCTAACACTATCAACTGATTAAATACCCTGAGGGATAAAGTGCAATTGAACTGGACAATCAACAGAACAATCTCACCCTGTAGAATCAGTTTACTAAGCAGGACAATCAACTATTTAGGCTGAAACTAAATACTAATACTGGACTATTAACAGTATTAATATTATGTAAACCTAGTAGCTGGACTATCAACAGCTGACTAAGAGTTAACCAAGTCACAAGGGACAAGTGCTAAGGAAATAAGATGGATTTGATTGCTTCAAAGGGGAGCAAGAAGGCCTCCTTTTATACTAATTTACATGCTGATTAGTAAGCTAAAATATCTCCTAACTATTTATAAAACAAGCCAATAGGATCACAGTTCCTGGGAGTGAGTCATGACAAAAAATCACATGCACCTGTCTCAGATTCAGGGTGTATGCTTGTTACCAGATTAGATCCTTAAAACTATCCTTGTCCAATCAAATGTCAGTGACTCATGCCTCCTTGGTCATAATGAGTCATTTCTAAAGTCACATGACTGG
This sequence comes from Gomphus bonarii, assembly GCA_003316585.1. NCBI lineage: Eukaryota > Fungi > Basidiomycota > Agaricomycetes > Gomphales > Gomphaceae > Gomphus > Gomphus bonarii. The sequence continues at coordinate 14,896 of QFEC01007970.1, forward strand.
TATGAGTCACTGCTAAAATAGGAGCTTGAATAGTGAGTCAATTACTGAGACATGACATAGCTGTTTCCTTGGTAAATCCTTTATTTAGCAATAAATGGGCCCTTAGACCGGTTTATAGCATGTGATTCAGGTCAGGGGCTGTTTTGAGACATCTTGGAGTGTTACTCTAATATTTATATGAGACAGGGAGTGTCTCAGACTAATATTTGTGGGTTTCTAGGGAGAAACCAAGAGTTTGGCTCTGGGCTTGAAATTGGCTAAGGTCCGAGTATCTGGTGGTGGCGGAGTTGAATAAGGCCAAACCTTCGGTGGTGAACAATAGAAGTTGAATTAAGGGTGAATGGAAGTATTAGGGAGTATTGTGAAGCACCAGAAGGGTTGAAAAAGGCCTAAGAGAGAATATTTGAACAAGAAAAGTCCTAGTAATTAGCAAAATAGATGCTAATAAAAGATAAGGTAGTTGTACATTGTATGAGGCTCATGTTTTTGTACTTTGATCTTTTTAATTGTTTTTGTATTTTAGATACCAGGCTATTTAATATGAAAGTTCGTAACCTAAGAGACAGATCCCCAACAAGGGCACAACACATAAGTTGAAGCCAAGTCCTCTTGACTCCATACCCCAGCTCAAAAACAACTATTCGACCACTCCAGACCTCCCAGACAAGACGTCTCTGACTCTGGACTTGAGGGTATATTTGAACTCTCACTCTTCATTGTCTATGAAACGTAGCACTCGAAGCAATCTACAAGCTGGTACCCTTGGAACCATTTCAGAAGCATCCATACGCCATGTACCTAACATCCCAGCCATGCTCCCAAGCACTCACTCACCCCTAACCCCACTCATTCCCAAAAACACCATACAAGCACCATATCCGGACATGCCCAATCCGCCCAACACACCCTCTGATCACAACCCTCCACAATCTCTGTCCAATCCATTCCTGGCCCTGAATCTTCTGAGAGCATCATCAGCAAACTTGAATGACATCCCCAACCTCGCTGAGGCTATCGCTATGCTAGCTAACAACCTGTCATCACCAAAGAAGTCCTCACCACAGACCAAAGTCCATGAACCGGACAGCTTCAATGGCTCTGACAGTCGTAAACTCCAGCCATTTCTGGTTCAATGTAATCTAAACTGTCATGACCATCCTGACACCTTTTTCTCCGACAGTGCAAAGGTCACCTATGTACTGTCCTACCTGAAAGGAACCACGTTAGACTGGTTCAAACCGGCCCTTTCCTCCAACATCGACCCCTCATGGATAGATGATTACTCCGAATTTGTGTCAGAGTTGAAAGACAACTTTGGACCACACGACCTGGTTGGTGAAGCAGAAGCCAACCTCGAAACCCTCTGCATGCGTGACAACCAATGAGTTACCAAATACTTGGTCAAGTTCAACCACCTCGCAGCACACGTCCATTGGGGAGACGCCACACTCTGCCACCAGTTCTACAATGGACTTCTGGCACAGATCAAGGACGAAGTGGCCCATGTTGGTAAACCCAGCACATTGCACAAACTTTGATCCCTTGCCCAGTCCATTGATGTCTGCTACTGGGAACGACGCTCTGAAGTCACTCGAGAAAACAACTTGAACAAAACCTCGGACCACTACCAAGACAAGGGCAAAAACCCCACCATGCTGTTGACGAATTCTAATGACAACAAGAAGACGTCAAACAACAACAATGGCAACAAATCCAGAAACTCCGCCTCCAACAACAACAACACCTCAAACTCCACCAAGAAGAACCCGGACCTAGTGTCAAAACTAGGAAAAGATGGTAAACTGACTCAACAGGAGCAACAACACCACTTTGAGCAGAACCTCTGTCTCTTCTGTGGCAGAACAGGTCACATAGCCAAGGAATGTCCCAAATCAACTTCCTCTGCTGCAAAAGGATGAGCCACTTCCACGACAGACAGCAAATCGTCTGACAAAAAGAACTCCGACACGAAGTCTGCAATGGAGTCAAAAAACAACTAAGCAGCCCTCCAACTCTGGCACCAGCTGAGGGCTGCATTGATCCCCATGGTGCAATAATGGAATTACATCTTAACGCATCCGCTCTTTCCAATCCAAACTCCTTGACTATATATCTCACCTCTGAATTAATTCCTAATAAAACCATCAGTACACTTATTGACTCTGGATCAACTCATTGTTTCCTAGATTCCGTTTTTGCATCTAATCACCAACTGCGCACCCACAATATTACCCCAATTCTGCTCTGGCTGTTCGATGGATCGACCAATTCAGTCATCTGCAAGGCAATTAACCTCCCAGTTTGCTTCCCAAAGGGGGAGGAACACTCTGTTATGTTTTTCATAACTCCACTGGACTCTAGCTATTCCACAGTTCTTGGACACAACTGGCTCACCCACTACAATCCATTGATTGACTGGGCTTTGAGCAGTATTACATTCAGTTCTCCATCTCCAGCTGAGTCTATGGTGCCACCTGAGCCAGCAACATCAGTTCCATGCTCATCTGACCCTCAGTCTCTGTCTCCGTCTCCACTCGTTACTCCCAAAATTGCATTGGTGCAGCAGCATTTGCCCACATCTCCAAAATGGATGGTACCCAAACCTTCCAACTACTGATTACAGCATCCAACAAGCTAGACTCAAATGATGCTCCAGTCGATATAACTGGCATCCTGGAAGAATATCACAACTTCACAGACATTTTCAGTAAGGCCAAAGCCAATACAGTGGCTCTGCACAGGCCGTATGACCTCAAGATTGAACTTGAGGATGGAACATCTCCTCCTTTCGGTCCGATCTATTCCCTCTCTCAGAATGAACTAAAAACACTTTGAGAATTTCTAGATGAACATGGGTTTCATCCACCCCTCCAGGTCCCCTGGAGGAGCTCTGGTCCTATTCGCCCATAAAAAGTACGGCTCTCTCTGACTCTGTGTTGATTTTAGAGGGCTCAACAAAATCACAAAGAAAGACCGCTATCCACTCCCCAGAGTAATGGACCTCCTTGATAGTCCCTGCAAGGCTTGGATATTCACCAAAATTGACCTCCGACACGTGTATCATCTCATTTGAATCCATGAAGGTGATGAATGGAAAACCGCCTTCAGAACCAGATATGGATCATTTGAGTGGTGTGTAATGCCTTTTGGACTCACCAATTCCCCCACAGCATTTCAACACTTCATGAACGACATTCTCTCCAACCTCCTTGACATCTCCATCCTCATTTACCTGGACAACATCCTCATATACTCTGATGACCTAGACCAACAAAGAGGACATGTTTGAGATGTACTCCGGTAACTCCAGTTGAACCATCTGTATGCATGTGCAGACAAGTGCTTCTTCCAAGTTGACACCATTGAATACCTCAGATATATTCTCTCACCCAACGGCCTCACCATGGCTGACGACAAGGTCAAAGTCATTCAGGAATGGCATGAACCACGAAAAGTCAAAGATGTGCAATCCTTCCTTGGATTTGCAAACTTCTATCACCGTTTCATATTCAACTATTCCAATCTTACTGTTCCACTAACTTGTTTGACCTGCAAGGACATTCCATGGGTTTCTATGGATGTATGCCAGAGTTCATTCAAAACCATGAAAAAGGCTTTCACAACCGCTCCTGTGCTCACCCACTGAATCCCTGGGTCCCCACTCATCGTCAAAACTGATACATCCAACTACACACTTGCTGCCATTCTATCAACAATATCTCCAGTTGATAATGACATCCACCCAATTGCCTTCCACTCCCAGACCTTCACACCTCCAGAACTAAACTATGACATCCACAGCAAGAAACTGCTTGTGATTTTTGAAGCATTCAAGTGCTGGCGCCACTATCTAGAAGGCTCCTCAGAAGCAATTGACGTCATTATAGACCACAAAAACCTGGAATATTTTTCCACAACCAAGCTCCTTACTCAATGTCAAGTCCGCTGGTCTGAATACCTTTCTCAATTCAACCTCATTATCCATTTTCATCCTGGACAACTCAGAGCTAAACCTGATACTCTGACAAGATGATGGGATGTCTACCCTAAAGAGGGAGGAAGCGACTATGCAACCATCAATCCACACAACTTATGTCCAGTCTTTACCTCCAAACAACTCATCTCCTCACTCCACGCCACATCCTTGTGCTTCCCAGTACTCTGTGCTGCTATGGTCATGGACATCAACAGGTTGCACCTGGACATTAAAAGTGCTCTCCACTCGGACTCCATTACCTCTGCCCATCTTGACAATCCCACAGGATGTTGGTCCGTAGACTCCAAAGGATTCCTCCTCTTGGACAAACACATTTACATCCCTGAAGTTAATGACCTTCAATTCCATATACTACAAGACAACCATAATCATCCTATATCTGGACATTTCAGACAGAACCACACGCTCGAACTCATCTGTAGAGACTACATTTAGCCTGAGCTCCGCACCTCCATTAAGTCCTACATTAAATCTTGTACTATTTGCATGCGCTCTAAGTCACAGAGATATTGCCCCTATGGACTACTCAAGCAACTCCCTATCCCTGAACGTCCTTGGAACTCCATCTCCATGGACTTTATAGAAAACCTTCTGCCATCCTCTGGACAAGATACCACTCTCGTCATCATTGACAGACTCACCAAGCAAACCAACTTCATCCCCACCATCAACACGATCAACACTCTGGTACTTGTAAAACTCTTTGTACTCCACATGTTCTCCAAACATGGAGTTCCATCTGTAGGGGATCCTGGACATCTAGGCTTATCTGTACATAGCACCCAATGGTGCTAGTTCTTTTTCTTTGAATTTCTTTTGCAATATTCACTTATTTTCGACTTTTGTCACCAAAATTGTGACATAAATATTATTCTGTTGGTATTTAAATGTAGTATCCAATAGCCTCAAATTTATGACACTTTTCTCTTCTTTTTTATAAATTTTTCAAGGCTTCAATTGACTTATTTTGTTGAAGCCCAACTGAAGAGTTCACAAATGCCCACAAACTCAGCTGAGTTTGCTAATATTCCCACACCAGGTAACCTGGGCGCTTAAATTCAATCTCAGTGCGCAGTGTCCAGGTGCATAGCCACAATGCTGTGCCAATTACAATGGCACAGCCTCAGGGCTATGCTAGCTACTACAGCACAGGTATGGGGCTATGCAAGGCCTGACATGGCCTGAGTAAATAGATCATAATAATGTACATATAAGGCATAAA
>QFEC01007996.1:0-17325 GCA_003316585.1 Gomphus bonarii
CAGCTGCTCTAGATGCTCGTGAGGCAGCACAGAAGGCAAAGGTCCAAGCTTCTGAAGGAGGGAAAAGGGTTTTTAGGCAAGTCAGCGGTGAAAGACATGCCCTGCTCAACAAATTGATTTTCAGTTCTTGAACTATGTACACTAGGGAATACTAGAGACATGCTACACTCATTGCCAACTGAAATCCAACCAGTCATGCCTGAAATCAAACCCACCACTCCAAACCCTGAAGAGCAACCCCTTCCCCTTCTCTATGTATGCTCTGCTGACACTCACTGGTGCACCAAGGTCCCTTTTGTTGAGAATATTGTTAGATTTCTTAGTCACTTGACTTTAGGGCAAGCAGACAGATAAGAGGAGGGAGTAGATCTTATTACTTGTTCTAGTTCTGGGAATAGAATATGAAGATACTAAAGGTTCTAAAGGCTGTTTATTCTAATCTAATACATATCCCTTATATACTAGATGTAGTGTCTAACTACATTGCATATGCCTGTGCATGCCCCTCCTAGAGACACGTGCGATGTCCATGGTAGTGTGTGTGACACATCGTTGGTGTCACATTTGTTGTGTGTGTGTGCATACATGTGTGTTGGTTTGGAGTATGTGCATGGGGGGATGTGTGTGTGGTACACATTTGATGTGTGGTGGTAATGGGAAGTCGCATGCACAATGGTTTGCGCACGCGCGTGACTGATGCATGACTGACACACATGCATGACAGCGATGGTGATGGTGTAACGATGTGACAAGTGACGAGTGACGATGTGACTGCATCACATGAGTGGTATGCATTGCGACTTGTGTGTGGTGTAGGCAGACAGACAAGGCATGGATGCGGCAATGCCACAACGATGGTAGGAGGACCAGTGGGTGGAGATATGCAGGATATGAGTAGTAGGCAGGAGGAGGAGTAGATAAGATGGTATGGGATGGGAATAAGATGGAATATAACAATTTGAATATAGTGGGATAATAAGGGGGGATTTGACACATGTTTACAACACCTTTGAAAGTCCAGTCTGTCAACACTGGACATCCCTTAGCAATTGATGCACTCCTTGACAGCAGTGCCACAGGAATGCTCATTGATGTTGAATTTGTTCAAGCAGAAAGGCTCAAAACCTGTCACTTTCCTCATGCTATACCTATCTATAACATAGATGGCACTCCTAATGAGGTAGGTTCAATCAAGGAAGAGGTTGATCTCATCTGCACATATGGACATCACACAGAATGTGTTACATTTCTAGTGACAAGCCTGGGGCACCTAGCAATCATCTTAGGACACACCTGGCTCACAGAGCACAATCCAGAAATTAATTGGCACTTGGGCAAGGTGAAAATGCCTTGCTGCCATGAATCATGTGGTATTGAACCAATCAAAGAGAAACCTCAAGTTGAAACAGTCCCAGACATTGAAGAAGACCACATGGACCTTCCTGATCAACACACATGTGCCACAGCTGAAGAGCCATTGTATTCACCTGAAAACAGAGACAGACTCTTTGTAGTCTTTGTGGAGGAGGACCATGAAGAAATTGGTGCAGGCTTAACTGTCTCACAACAGCTTTCCAAAAGGCATTGGAGTTTGCACCCACTAAATTCTTTGAAGATCTAGTTCCAAAACATAATCAGGAATTCAAGGATGTGTTCTTAAAACAGTCCTTTGACAAGCTTCCCTCACGTAAACCCTGGGATCATGCGATTGAACTGATACCAAATGCCAAGTCCTTTAGCACCAAGGTCTATCCAATGTCTCCCAATGAACAAAGGGAACTAGATCCATTCCTTGAAGAGGACTTGAAGAGTCATAAAATTCACCCCTCTAAATTACCCATGGCATCCCCAGTCTTCTTTGTAAATAAAAAGGACAGTGGCCTTTGCTTTGTACAAGACTACAGGAAGCTTAATGATATAACCATCAAGAATGCTTATCCCCTTCCTCTTGTACCAGATATCATAAACAAGGTTGCTGCTGCCAGGGCCAAACACTTTACAAGACTAGACATCTACTAGGGACATAACAATGTACGCATAAAGGCAGGAGATGAGTGGAAGGCTGCCATCACAACAAACTGAGGTCTATATGAACCTCTGGTAATGTTCTTTGGTCTCACAAACAGCCCAGCCACCTTTCAAATGATGATGAATGAAATCTTCAGGGAGCTCATTGACGAGGGAGTTGTAGTGGTATTCATAGATGACATACTCATCTTCACAGAATCCCTTGAAACCCATCAAAAAACCATGTGACAAGTCCTTGATATCCTTTGCTCCAACAACTTGTATTGGAAACCAGAGAAATGTGTATTTTAACAATGGGAGGTGGAGTACCTTGGACATATCCCCTCGAAAGGGAAGGTGGCAATGGACCCAGTGAAGGTAGCAGGAGTACATGACTGGCCAACCCCATGCAATGTCACTGAGGTGAGATCCTTCCTTGTATTTGTCAACTTCTATCATTGATTTGTGGACAACTTCTCTCACATTGCCAAACCCCTGAACAATCTCACCAAAGCCAATACACAATGGTCTTGGGCACTAGATGGACCAGAGCAAGCTACCTTTGATAAACTCAAACACCTCATTACCTCTACCCCTATCCTTGTCCTCCCAGACCAGACCAAATGCTTCCACCTAGAAACAGATGCCTCAGCATATGCAACAGGTGCTGTATTATCTCAACTCTGTGATGGTGAGAAGTGGAGACCCATTGGCTTTGTCTCAAAGAGCCTTTCAGACACAGAGTGCAACTATGCCATTCATGACAAAGAACTACTCTCTGTCATCCATGGTCTAAAAGAATGGCTTCATATCTTAGAAGGAACTAAGTACAAAATTGAGATCCTCAATGACCATCAAAACCTCAACCTACTTTTGGTCTGCACAGAACCTAAACCATCACCAAGCTCACTGGTCACTCTACCTCTCTTGTTTTGATTTCGAATTGATCCACCATCCTGGTCATCATTCAACCAAGCCTGATGCACTCTCAAGACAGGTAGATCATAAGCAGGGGGAGGAAGATAATCAAAACCAGTTTCTACTCCAACCTCACATGTTCCACATTAACGCCACAGGTGCACAACTGGTGAATGGCGAGGCTGACAAGTTCCTTGACAGAGTCAGGGACTGCACAGACTGAGATGAAAAGGTTGTAAAGGCTCTCAAAGAACTTGGGTCATCTGGAAATCTTTGAGAAGAGTGGTCAGAAGAGAACAGTCTTATTCTTTACCATGGCAAGGTATATGTCCCTCTTGACTCCAAGCTATGGCATGACATTGTCAAGGCACACCATGATGCAAGCACTACCAGTCATCCTGGTCACTGGAAGATAACTGAACTCATGTCTTGGAACTACTGGTGGCCTGGAATGGGATGGTATATTGCCAAATACATAATGGCCTGTGACCTCTGCAATAGGACCAAAACCTTCCCAACCTCCCCCATTGGCAAACTTTTCCCCAATCATATTCCAGACCACAGATGGCAAGTTATCACTGTTAATATAATCACAAAACTCCCTACTAGTCATGGCTACAATGCCCTTCTCATCACTGTAGATCACCTCTCCAAGTGTGCACACATCATTCCCACCACATTGGATGTGGACTCAGTAGGAATTGCCAGACTTTTCTGTGACCATGTTTGGAAGCCCCATGGACTACCAGAGGAAGTCATCAGTGACCATAGCACCCAATTCATCTCCCAATTCATGCAAGAATTAAACAAGCTCCTAGGCATCAAGGTTGCTGCCTCCACAGCCTACCACCTACAATCTGATGGCCAAACCAAAAGGGTCAACCAGGACATTGAGAAATACCTCCAACTCTTTGTCAACCAGCATCAAGATGACTGGTTAGATTGGATTTCCTTTGCTGAGTTTGCATACAACAATCAAATTCACTCCATGACCCAGACTACTCCCTTCATGCTCAACAGTGGTCAACATCCAAGACTTGGACTAGAACCAACCTGAGAAACCCAATTGGAAGCACTGGACAAATTCACCACTCACATGGAAAAGGCCACTAATGAAGCTTACTCTGCCCTATCAAAGGCTGCAGATGACATGGCACAGTTTTATGACTTGCACCACCAGGCTGCTCCCACATACAAGATCGGCGATAAGGTCTGGCTAAACACACAAAACATTACAACCACTCACCCAATGAAGAAGTTGGATCATAAATGGTTGGGTCCTTATGCAGTGAACAAGGTTGTATCATGGAATGCCTATGGCCTCCAACTCCCACCATCTTTTGGTCACACCCATCCCATCTTCTCTGTCAACCTCCTACACCCCTACCAAGAGGATCCAATCCAGGAATGACATGCTCAACCTCCCCCTCCTCCTTTTATTTGAGATGGAGTCCCTGAGTATGAAGTTGAAAGGATCCTAGACAGCAGGGTCTACTGATGCTGACTAGAATACCTAGTCTGTTAGAAGGGTTATGGAACTGCAGATGATTCATGGTTACCTGTGAAGGATGTCTCTGGAGCAAAATGACTTGTCATGGAATTCCACCAACAAAACCCCAAAGCTCCACAACACATATCAGCTACTCTATTTGCCACCCTCCCCTTTGGACTCTAGAAAACTTCATGGAAACTCCCAAGTGACACCTCTTTGATTGGACAGAAGGAAGGGACCTAGCATGTGACACTCTAACCCCAAAAAATAAACAACACTTCACCTGACATTTAATTCCCTTCATTTACATCCTACTCCATTCAACACCTATATAACATCCACTATTCATCCTCCCCCACCCACTCAATAGCAAGCAACCTCTCCACTACAACATGACCAGTCAATCCAGCCAACAGAGTCTCATCCCACTTGAATCCTACCCTCTATCATCACACTGGTCCATTGACCCAAATGACATTAGACAAATCAAGGAACTCCTTGAACTCCCAGCTCCACCCAAACCCATCTTCTCCACTCCCTGGCAAAAGAAACCCCTCACTCACCTGCCTTATGAGGCTGGAGATGTGATATTCCTTGGCTGAGATTCAATCCCCTGCTCATTTGAGGGATTCACTGGGAAGAGGACTCCCAATGCTGTAAGGGAGTATGTGTGAGAGGTATCTTTCAAAACCTTCAGCAATCCCTTCAGTACCCACGGTGATCGCTACTCAGATCACAAGTTTGCCCTCCAATTGTACCCCAGGGTAGAACTCGAGAGGAACCTGACCTGGACCTGCCCTTCACTCTGGTGGAGGCTGACAAGATGTGTTAATGGGTGCCTCCATTAACAATCTCAACAAAACTCCACATCAAGACGCCATGCATTGAGAGGGGGGTGATGTCAGGATTTAGCTTGGAGTTTGTTATCAGTTGTTGTTTCTTGTTTATGTCCTTCCATGACTTTCTGTGACCTTCCAGGACTTTCCATCACTTTCTGTAACTTTCCATGACCTTCTATCACTTTCCATAACCTTCCATAACCTTCCATAACTTTCCAGGACTTTCCATCACTTTCCATCACCTTCTATGACCTTCCATCACTTTCCACTAGGGTATATAAGTGTGACTGGTGTAATGATTATCCCTCAGCTTGATCTCTGAGGATTACCACTACACCAGGTGGGCTTTCTATGTACATATTTATTGCTGGTAACCTTTGTATAAACTCAGGATTACCACTACACCAGGTGGAAAATCCCCTTATCAGCTCATTAAATATTGGAGTATCTTGTTGTTGTGACCTTGTTACTAGCATTGCCCTCACAACATGGTGGCTCTACTGGGCAGCAGGGCCCCTGACCTCAACAACCCCAAAGGCTAGTATGAGGTGGCAAGGTGAGTAGAGAGGCTAACAATGCATTCATGGAAATAAACTGAGGTTAGCCACTCATGGTCCCTCAGCTTCACACAGTTCCTATGAAGGCAACTTGGGAGAAGCCTAGGGCCACTGTCAATCCTCAGCAGTCTGCCTTGCCCAAAAATGGCCCAGCCCCCATGGACATTGACTGAGCTCATGCCCAAGTCCCCCTGCCATGAGTCTGCCTTCAATGCATGAAACCAGGCCACTATGCCAGAGAGTGCCCCCTCTCATTCGATATCCAGACCATGACTGTGGAGGAACAATTGGAGCTGCTGCCTGAGCTATTAGCCCTGGCCAATGCATCGAGCCATCCACCAGCCAAGACTGAGACTGAGATTGGGTTAGAAACCAGAGTGGTGAATATGTTGGAAAATGAAGTAGAGGGTTTTGGAACCTGCAGTGGATGAATAGTGTGCCCCCACTGTCTGTACATAACTGGTTTTCATGTTTGGAAGTAGAATGTGAAACAACCCCCATTTAACCAAGCCAAACTGGAACCAAAATAGCCACACCAAAACCTGATGCCCCTAAACCTTCCAAACCCCATTGAGTCTGGCTCCGAAAGTGGGAGCAGAAGCTCCCAAAGAAATATGTAATTGCAGTCAACCCAAGCCCTAGGTCTCTCATCATCAAAATTGAGATTCAGATGACAGATACAGCTGAAGTCAGATCTGCACCTGCCCTCATCAATAGTGGGGCCACGGGACTGTTCATGAGTTGGACCTATGCCAAACATTTTTGCCTCACCACCTAGAAACTCCAACAGCCAATCCTCATCTATAATGTGGATGGATCCCCCAATAAGGAAGGGTCTATTCAAGAGATAGTAGATGTGATTCTCTGAGTGGAGGGCCACTCCAAGCATGCCACCTTTACAGTCACTGACTTGGGCAGGCAGAATATGATTCTTGGGTTCACCTGGCTGGAGAAGCACAATCCTGAGATTGACTGGCAAACTCAGAAGATCAAGATGAACCAATGCCTAGACCAGTGCCACACTTTCCAAGCCAAGGTTTGAGAAGAGCAGAAAGAAACCAGAGTGACCAAGTGGCAGATCTGCAGGTGCTGAGCTGGCCCATTCCCAAAGCTGCAAAAGGAAGAGAATGAGCAGGAAGACAGCAAGGAGGATGATACCAGGTCAGAGGGATCTTGGGAAGAGTCAGAGGAAGGGGACAGACTGATGTATGTGATGCTGCTGTCCAAACCAGAGTACATCTGAGCCATGCAGACAACCTTGCAAAGACTAGTGGAAGCATACTACAAGAACACCTGAGCTGAGACCAAGATTCCAGACTACCTCCAAGAGTTCAAAAGTGTGTTCACAAAAGAGTCTTTCAACAAGCTCCCTGAGCAGAGGATCTGGGACCACGTTATTGAGCTAGAACCAGGCTCCAATCCAGTAAATTGCAAGGTGTACCCCATGTCCCCAGTGGAACAAGCCCAGCTCAATGACTTCGTCTAAGAGAACTTAGACACAGGACGTATTTGGCCATTGAAATCTCCAATGGCCTCCCCGGTTTTCTTCATCAAAAAGAAGGATGGCTCACTTTGGCTCATGCAGAATTACTGATGACTGAACACCATGACCATAAAAAATCAGTACCTGCTCCCTCTCATACCCAAGCTGATTGACCAACTCAAGGGAGCTAAGTACTTCATGAAGCTGGACATTTGGTGGGTTACAGCAATGTCCAAATCAAAGAGGGCAATGAGTGGAAGGTAGCATTCTGAACAAACTGAGGGTTGTTTGAGCCACTGGTGATGTTCTTTGGCCCACTAACAGCCCAGCCATGTTCCAAATGATGATGAATAAGATCTTCCAGGACCTCATCATGGAAGGGGCCATTTGTGTGTACATTGATGACATCCCCATCTACTCAAAGACTCAAGCCAAGCACCAAGTGATCACAAGGCAAGTGTTAGAATACCTCTGAGAAAACAAACTCTACCTGAGGAAGGAGAAGTGTGAATTCAAACAGACATGCATAGAATACCTTGGGCTCATCATCTTGGACAGAAAGGTGGAGATGTATCCAGTAAAAATCCAGGGCGTGAACAAGTAGCCTTGGCCAATGAACCAAAAAGAGGTACAATCCTTCCTCAGGTTTGCCAACTTCTACAGGTGGTTCATTAAAGACTTCTTGCTCCATGCTTGACCCTTGTTTGATCTCACAAAGAAAGGAGAAGGGTGGAAGTGGGGAGAAGCAGAGGAAGCGGCACTGCAGAAGCTGAAGGATCAGATCACTTTGGCCCCAGTCTTGACATTCCTGGATGACTCGCGAATGTACTGAGTGAAAGCTGATGCCTCAGACTTTGCCATGGGAGCCACACTCTCACAACAATCACCTGATAATGGGACATGACATCTGATCACCTTCTTCTCCAAAAGCCTAAGTCCATTCAAGTGGAACTACAAGATCCACAACAAGGAAATGCTGGCCATCATGCAAGCTTTAGAAGAGTGGCAGCACTTCCTGGAGTGAGCCCAGCTCAAATTCAAGATCTGTCCAGATCACAAGAATTTGGAGTACTTCCAGACATCAAAGAAGCTCAACCAAAGGCAAGTGAGGTGGTCCCTCTATCTGTCTCAGTTCAACTTTGCACTCCACCACCAGCTGGGACAAAGCATGGGCAAGGCAGACATGCTCTTGAGGAGGTCAGACCACAGGACTGGGGCAGGAGATAATGAGGACATGACCTTCCTTCAGCCAGACCTGTTTGCAATCCAGGCTTTTGAAGGGGTCACGGTGGTGGGAGAAGAGTGGGACCTCCTTTAGAATATTTGGGTGCACCTCTGGATGTCTGGACCCAAAGATCCTGTGGCCAAAGCAATCACCAAGCTGAGGAAGGGTCATGATCGGTTGGTATGCTCAGCCAAATGGAGCAAACGGGAAGGTGGAAAATGCTCAAACTTGTGTCATGAAACTACTGGTGGCTGCAGATGTCTTGGTACATGGGACAATACATGAAAACCTGTGACCTCTGCACCTAAACCAAGACCCAAAGGCAGCCACCAATGGGAGAGCTTGAACTTCTCCCAATCCCCAAGTCTTGGTGGGATACAATTAGCATAGATTTCATAGTCGAGCTCCTCCAATCCCACAGCTATGATGCAGTAATGAATGTAGTAGACTCAGTCAGCAAGAGGGTGCATTTCCTCCCCATGAACATGACCATCACTGTGCTTGGTGCAGCTCTGCTCTGCCTCACACATGTATGGAAGTTGCATGGGCTCCTGAAGCAAGTCGTATCCAACCGAGGTCCACAGTTCATTGCTGAATTCACTCACAAGCTCTATCGGCTCCACAGAATCAAACTCACAGCCACAACCACATACCACCCCCAAGCAGACTGCCAAACCAAGCATGTCAACCAAGAACTTGAACAGTACCTTTGTTTATTCATCAATGAGTGACAGGACAACTGGGACTATCTCCTACCACTGGCTGAGTTCCAATACAACAATAATCCATGCAGCAAACCCCATTCATGTTGAACACTTGGAGACACCCACACATGAGCTTCGAGTCCTGGGAACCCAAATCCCAAACTGAGGCAGTGAACAAGTTCAAAGACAGGTCATTGGAAGAAGTGAATTCAGCACTGGTCAAAGCAAAGGACAACATGGCTCGGTACTACAACTGACACTGTGTCCCCACCCCTGAGTATTGCATAGGCAACCGAGTCTTCCTCAATGGATTGGATATTCACACAACATGACCCTCCCAAAAACTCGGTCATCACTACCTTGGGCCATACATCATCCAAGGCTGAGTAGGGAAGCACTTGTACAAGCTCCAACTTCCCCCATCCATTTACCAGCTTCATCCAGTCTTCAACGTGGTCAAACTCCTCCCAGCCACTGAGGACCCAATACCTGGCCAAAGAACTGAGCCACCCCTGCTGCCCAAACTAGTAGATGGAGAGGAGTACTATGTGGTAGAGAGGGTGTTGGACAGTCAGCTGACAAGGGGTCGACTCTACTTCCTGGTGAAGTGAGAGAGGTACAGATATGAGGAGAACACCTAGGTAGCAGAGGAGGACATGGCAGCACTGGCAAAGGTACAAGAGTTCTACCACTCACACCTGGGGGCACCCCAAAGGATTTGGTCAATGGCCTTTGAATCAATTATGGCACATGCTTTGAGGATGCAGCACTCTAGAAGGGGGGGTGATGTCAGGGGACCACCCATTTTGTGACCCAAACCAATACCAAACCAATTTGCCTATACTGACAGTAACCAAGCCAAACTGAATGTACACACAATAAGAGCTACAACAGTCACTCAGTCCAACCATGCAACAAGCTGAACTGAGCAGCCAAGGTATCAGCCAGAATGCTGGAGCACCAGATATGGGTTATGGGGCCAACATACCTTAGGGCACAATCAAGGGTAAGGTATGCTGAGGAAGTAGGAAGCAGGCACAAGTATATAGGTTGCATAACTCACTAGCAAAGGACCCTAAGTTTTCCTCTTAGGTTTTTCCCCCTTGCTAGCTTTGGCCATGTGACCTCAA
The DNA here is from genome assembly GCA_003316585.1 of Gomphus bonarii. Classification (NCBI taxonomy): domain Eukaryota; kingdom Fungi; phylum Basidiomycota; class Agaricomycetes; order Gomphales; family Gomphaceae; genus Gomphus; species Gomphus bonarii. Next base: position 10,356 of record QFEC01007996.1, read on the forward strand.
TAACCTCAGTGAATGCTACAGAGGTTGCCCTTACAAATTTGATCACAATCATTTTGTCATCACAATACTCAGCCAGATCAATCAGCTTAATAAACCAATCAATGTATTCCTCCACCGAGTCCTTGCCCTGATACCACCCCATCCCTTCAAGTTTTGTGAGGGCCAAGGGTTGTTCATTCTTTGGGCAGAAACAGCTGATGAAGTCAGCCTTGAAGGTGTTCCAATCTGGGTAGTGGAATTGGCCAGACCTCTTGGCTCGGAGGACCTTGTTAGCAAACTGAGTCACTCAATTGGACTTGAAGAAGGAGAGGGCCCAGTAGATGCAGGCTTGATCATTTGGGAAGTGGTCCCTGCAGATTGTGAAATAGATGCTACAGGAGTTGAGGAATGTGTGGCCTTTGTGAAGGTTGCCATCAAAGTCTGAGGGGGATGCTGGTCTGATTTGGGAGGTGACTGAGAGCAAGGGGCTCAGGATACTCAGTTCACATGCACTTGGTGCTGGGTCATCTTCTGAATTGAGGAACCCTCTATCTCTTCTTTCTGGGTCACTTTCTACCTTCTGCATTGTTGCTCTTAGGGCATTATTGATTTTGGCATTAGCTGCTCAGTTCACCGCTAACTCTTGTTCTAACTGTCAGAAGTGCTCGTCAGCATCCATTCTGGCTCAGGAACTCAGTAGTGCATACATTGCTGAGGCTGTTGCAGTTATAGAGGAGGGGGAGTCTGGTGTTACATAAGCAAGTGAGGTGAAGCTATCTGAGTTACTTTCATTTAGACCAAAGCCACCTATGGTTGTACAGTAATGTGACTCCCAGTCCTTATTGGGTGAAGTTTTCCTAATGTAAGGGCAACCCCTGTAGCACTCATTGAGGTTACCAAAGTCATGTGACTGAGGCTAGCAAGGGGGAAAACCTAAGTCTATTAAACTGTGTACATAGAAATAGAGCCTCACCTAGCAAGGGGGAAAACCTGTTATAGATAAAGGAATAAAGGATGCAATTTTAGATGGATACATAAGTAAAACAACCAAAAAAAATAGATACAAGCAGGAATCAGTACAAAAACAGTAGCTATATGCATGGGACATTAAAGATAACTAAAATACAAAGCCACCAAAAAAGAATCTCAACAGTAGCTACATTTCCCATTGTTCTACAAATTTTTTACTTGTATTACTGGTATGGGGCTTGGTTCACGGCACTTTAGTGCCTCGGCAGCTAAAGGAGTGGGAAGCATGGGATGGAGATAGGAGATGATTAAGAGACACTAGGAACAGCGGACACAGTGAGAAAACATTGGAAATACCATTAGAATGAAACAGAAGAGGTCCAGAGGAGTTTGGGACAGAGGGAAAGCCAAAACGGGTGCATATATGTCACCACCAAGGAATGCTGATCAATCTACTGGTCGTACAGCATGCTACTGGTATTGGGTAGCATACGAGACATAAGAGGATCATGAAAGGAAGGACTAGGACAAGTCAAAGCCATCTTTTCTATTTGCAATAGCCCGGGTATAGCATACGCAACTGCCTAACTTTGTACAGCACAGAAATCCGCCGCTTCTCACCAGATAGGGTCATATTTCCTTTTTCTCTTCACTAGTAGCTCAGGGGACATGATATATATAAGTACAACAACTGTTTGTAGTTAGTACTTACTGGATAATTGACTATCAATTATTCTCTCCTTGTCTGAACTGGCACTCAATCAGTTTAACTACTATTTTGTTACTCTACCATTTCACACGCATTGTTCGAGTTCTGGATCACTCCAGATAGGTCACAGATATATCAGACTAGTTGCTCACAATTTTTGGAGCACTACAGACTGCAAATCCAATTGTTATTGGATTTACAGTGTTCTCAGAAATCAGTACCAAGCTCTCAGTACTGGCGCTAAAGTGCTGGATTGACCAGAAAGCCTCCAGAAGAGTTTATTGCCAGAACAATAAAACTCTTACACCTACACAAAATATAGTATCACTGATTAGTAGCTTAGGATCCCCCTGGACCATCAAATCTCTGCCAGATAACCTCAACAAAACCTACATAAGAGGAAAACTTAGGATCCCTTGCTAATGAGCTATGCAACCTATTGTTAAGAATGGACTGAGCTGAGGTTCAGAGTAGGGCTTGGCTTCAGCTTATGTGCTGCGCCGTCCAGATCTCATAGATTCCCTAATTTCCGAGGGCAAGGTCTAACTGAAAGCTTGGGGTAATCTTAGTCAATTTTCTGACTACAGAACTACTAATTTACATACACATTATATACGAGATTAGTATTTCAAATTAGTCAGAAGATTTCAAATCAAAAGAACAAGGGGGTTTCCAGAACAGGAATTAAAACAAGGGCAAGGTGAAACATGGATGAGTAAAAATAGGTTTGGGTGAAGTTGTTACAAAGATTGTTGCACAAGGCAACGGAAATTACTTGAATAGGAAAACGTATCATGAGTGGAATTGTGAAGTGAATGAACTGAAGCGAGGTCTAGAACTAGGATGAGAAATCAATGGGGACTGAGTGGGGTTTCTGAAATAAGAAAGAGAACACTTAATCATGATTGACTAAGCAATGGGGATCTCATGAAGCGAGATCCTAACACCTATATACTCATTGTCCACTTCCTAGTTCTCTACCCCTCGATTGGGTCTTAAGGAATGTTGACCCCACCATCTGTATCGTATATTCCAGTGCTCAGGCTGATATCTCAGTAGCTTGGTTTGGGTCACCTCGTAACTGGGCTGAGTGACCATTGCTTTCCTTATCACCTGTATGTGTGGCTCAGCTCGGTAATTGTCAGTATGGGTGAATTAGTTCAGTATCAGCTCAGGCAGCAAAATGGGTGGTCCCCTGACACCACCATCCTAGTTGCCATTCAACTAAACCTGATGCACTCCCAAGACAGGTAGATCATAAGTGGGGGGAGGAAGATAATTAAAACCAAATTCTACTCCAACCTAACATGTTCCATGTTAATGTCACAGACACACAACTAGTTAATGGCAAGGCTGATGAACTTCTTGACAGAGTCAGGGACTGCACAGATTGAAATGAGCAAGCTGTAAAGGCTCTCAAAGAACTTGGGTCATCTGGAAATCTTCAAGGAGAAGAGTGGACAGAAGACAATGGTCTTATTCTTTACCATGGCAAGGTATATGTCCCTCTTGACTCCAAACTACAGCATGATATTGTCAAGGCACACCATGATACAAACACAACTGGTCACCCTGGTTGCTGGAAGATGACTGAACTTGTGTCTCAGAGTTATTGGTGGCAAGGCATGGGATGGTACATTGCCAAATATGTAAAGGCTTGTGACCCCTTCAACAGGACAAAAACCTTCCTTGCTCCCACTGTTGGCAAGCTCCTCCCCAATCGCATTCCAGACTGCAGATGGCAAGTCATCACTGTGGATATAATCACAGAACTACCCATCAGTCATGGCTACAATGCCCTCCTTGTCACCTCTCCAAATGTGCACATATCATCCCCAACACATCAGATGTAAACTCAGTAGATATTGCCCAACTATTCCATGATCATGTGTGGAAGCTCCATGGTTTACCTGAGGAAGTCATCAGTGACCATGGCACCCAATTTGTCTACCAGTTCATTCAAGAACTAAACAAGCTCTTAGGTATCAAGGTTGCAGCTTTCACAGCCTACCACCCACAGTCAGATGGCCAGACAGAACAGGTCAATCATGAAATTGAGCAACACCTCCAACTTTTTGTCAATCAACATCAAGATGACTGGTTAAAATGGATCTCTCTTGCTGAATTTTTATACAACAATTGGATCCATTCTGCAACAGACCACCCCCTTCATGCTTGACAGCAGCCAGCATCTGAGACTTGGACTAAACCAACCCAAGAGACCCAAATAGAAGCACTTGATGAATTCACCACTTGCATGGAGATGGCCACTAATGAAGCACACTCTGTCCTGTCAAAGGCTGCAGATGACATGGCACAATTCTATGACCTATATCACCAGGCTACTCCCACACACACAAGATCAGTGATAAAGTTTGGCTAAATGTACAAAACATTACAACCACTCACCCAATGAAGAAGTTAGATCATAAATGGTTAGGTTCTTATGTAGTAAACAAGGTTGTATCACAGAATGCCTATGGCCTCCAACTTCCACCATCCTTTAGTTGCACCTATCCTGTCTTCTCTGTCAATCTCCTACATCCCTACCAAAAGGATAAATCCAAGAATGAAATGCTCAACCCCCACCTCCTCCTGTTAGCTGAGATGGAGTCCCTGAGTATGAAACAGCAGGGTTTACTGAGGATGACTAGAGTACTTAGTCCACTGGATGGGTTATGGAGCTACAGACAACCTTTAGCTACCTGTGAAGGATGTCTCTGGAGCAAAGCTACTTATCAAGGAGTTTCATCAGCAAAACCCTGAAGCTCCACAGCATATATCAGTTACCCTATATACCACCCTCCCCTTTCAAACCTTAGAGAATTTCCCAAATGACACCTCTTTGATTGGACAGAAGGAAGGAACCAAACACATGACACTCAACCCCAAAAACAAGTGAATTTCCACCTGAGAGCTTATTCATTTCACTCAACCTTATATAAATATTCCCTATTGACCTTCTCTCCACCCACTTTGATAATGATTACCCTCACCACTACAACATGTCCATCCAATCCAGCCAGCAGAGCCTCATCCCTCTTCAATCCTACCCCTTATCATTGCACTAGTCCTTTGAACCAAAAGACATTAGGCAAATTAAGATATTCTTTGACATGCTGGCCCAACCCAAGCCCATTTTATCCCTTCCCTGGTGGAAGAAACCAACAACCCATCAGCCCTACAAAGCTGGGGACCCATTATTCCTAGACACATCCCTTACCCCCTTTACATTCAAGGGATTAACTGGGAGATGGGCTTGCAATGTCACAGGGGAGTGCACAGAGATAGCACTGTTCCAAAAACACAGCAATGTTGGCCCCACTTACTCTTTCACCCTCCCACTGTATCCTGGGGTAATGATCAAGTTGAATCAAACCCCTACCCTCTCCTCATTTTGGGGAACCCTGAAGGGGTATCCTGGAGGATGTTTCCATTGAATCTATGCTTCAAGGCCCATTCAAGCCAAAACTTCTGGAAGGGGTGGTAGTTCATTCTTGAAGGCTACACTGAGATGTCATGCATTGAGAGGGGTGTGATGTCAGGGTTTAGTTGATGATTTTCCTATTTGCATTTGCATCTTGATTATGTAATAAGTGCCAGAGTAGGTCATAGGGTTGTGACTGGTGTGATGGTGACTCCTCAGCTTGATCTCTGAGGATTACCACTACACCAGGTGGAGTATCCCTTATTAGCTCATAAATATTGGAGTATCTTGTTGTTGTGACCTTGTCAATAGCATCACCCTCACAATGAGAGGGCTGCCAAACTTACTTACCAAATTCCAGGAGTGTGCTAGATCTCCATGACACAGTGGCAACAGATGCAGTGTGGAGCCTGCAGGATATGTGTTTGGAATGTAGGGGTGCATGTAGCTGGTGCAGCTCAAATGGGATTGCACACCTCACAGTGGATGCATTGTGAGTTACTAACCTTCAGGGACTTGGGAGAAATTGTATGGCTGGGAGAAATGGGAATGTGTTTTGGAACCTGGGCAAGACTTTAGTGTTAAAGATATGACACCTTAGCCTATCACTCTGTAAAGTCAAAGAAGAGTTTCAAACTATGCAGTTGCAATGAATGAGACTATCAAAGTCTTTAGGTTCATGGATACTTAGGGGTCCAGATATTCCAAAGATAGGGAATGTGCTTAGAGGTAAGAGGAAGGAAGTAGACTGAGTGGATTATCCATCAATGCACTCTAGTGAGAGAGGAAATGAAATTACAGTAAAGTAATCTCAAGAGACTATAAGAATCATTAATCAGGACTATCAACTGATTAATAACTCTCCAGGTAGAGTGCAATTGAACTGGACAATTAACAGAAGAATCTCACCCTGTAGAGTTAGTTTACTGAGCAGAATGTTCAACTACTTAGGCTGAAACCTAGATACTAATACTGGATTATCAATATTTTGCAGACCTAGTAGCTGGAATATCACAGCTGACTAAGAATAACAATAAGTCATAGTGTCACAATAGGACAATAGTTAAAGGTATGTATGATTGCTTCAAAAGGGGGCAGGAAGGCCTCCTTATATACCTTTTTACAGGCTGATTAGTAACCTATAGTAGCTCCTATCTATTAATAGAACAATCCAATCAGATCATAGTTCCTGTAAATATCTCATAACTGAGAATTACATGTCCCATGTCTTAAAATCCAGAGCCAATTTCAAAGAGGTAATTCTAGAATTGATATCAGTCAATTATATGTCAGTGACTCATACCAATGAGTCATTCTGAGTCATTATTATAATCACATGTCAAGTCTGAGTCATTTTTAAAAATAGGAGTTTTAATAGTAAGACAGTCCCTGAGTTATTTAATTCCTATTCCTAGATATAACTCATTTATTGGCATAAAATAGGGTCTTTAGATCAGTTCCTGGCAGGTTATTCAAGGAAGTAACACTGTATTATTATCTCTGAGTATTTGTATAACATTTGTTTAAGACAGGGAATGTCTGAGACTAATATTTGTGCTAATCTAGGGTAAAACCAGGAGTTTGGTTCTGGGTTTGAAATAAACAGTTGGTGGCTGAGTTTGAATTTAAGACCAAAACTTCAGTGTGGACAATAGAAATTGAATTAGAGATAAGTGTTGAGCATAGTAGTAAAAGAGTAATAGAAGGAAATACACAGACACAGACTGTTAAGAACGGGCCGAGCCGAGGTTCTTGCGTATTTCTCAAGCGAGGTTGTAACTTCGAGCGAGGTTCGGAGTAGGGCTTGGCTTCAGCTTATGTGCTGCACTGTCCAGATCTCGTAGATTCCCTAATTTCCAAGGGCAAGGTCTAACTGAGAAACTCAG
>QFEC01008006.1:0-12033 GCA_003316585.1 Gomphus bonarii
GTATCCAGAGGTCAAGTGGAGCTTCATGCCAAGAGCCTTTCCAAGGGATTGAAAGAAAAAGGATACAAATTCTGTACCATGGTTGGAGTTAATGTGGGACAGATAACAAGGTTGAACTGAGAAAGGTATTCAGACCATTGCACTTGATGTCAAGTCAGGAGTTTAGTTGTGGAAAAATTTTCCAGGTTTTTGTGGTCTGTAATGACATCAATCGCTTCTGAGGAACCTTCAAGATAGTGGCACCAGCACTTGAATGCTTTGAAAATTGCAAGCAGTTCCTTGTTGTGGACATCATAGTTTAGTTCTGAAGGTGTGAAGGTCTGGGAGTGGAAGGCGATTGGGTGGATGTCATTGTCTACTGGAGATATTGTTGACAAAATGGCAGTGAGTGCATAGTCAGAGGTGTTGGTTTCGATGATGAGTGGAGACCCAGGGATCCAGTGTCCAGTGGGTGAGTATGGGAGCAGTTGTGAAGGCATTTTTAAGGTTTCAAATGAACCCTGGCATGCATCAGTAAAAACCCATGGAGTGTCCTTGTGGGTCAAACAGGTTAATGGAACTGTAAGATTGGAATAGTTGAATATGAAACAGCGATAGAAGTTTGCAAATCCAAGGAAGGACTGCACATCTTTGACTTTTCACAGTTCAGGCCATTCCTGAATGACTTTGACCTTGTCATCAGCCATGGTGAGGCCATTGGGTGAGAGGATATATCTGAGGTATTCGATGGTGTCGACATGGAAGAAGCACTTGTCTGTGCACACATACAGGTGATTCAACTGGAATTGCTGGAGTATGTCTCAAACATGTCCTCTATGTTGGTCTAGGTCATTGGAGTATATGAGGATGTTGTCCAAGTAGATGAGGATGGAGATGTTGAGGAGGTTGGAGAAAATGTCGTTCATGAAGTGTTGAAATGCTGCGGGGGAATTGGTGAGTCCAAAAGGCATTACACACCATTCAAACAATCCATGTCTGGTTCTGAAGGTGGTTTTTCATTCGTCACCTTTGCAGATTCGAATGAGGTGATAGGTGTGTCAGAGGTCAATTTTGGTGAATATCTGAGCCTTTCAGGGACTGTTGAGGAGGTCCATTACTCTGGGGAGCAGATAGTGGTCTTTTTTCATGATTTTGTTGAGCCCTCTAAAATTGATGCAGAGTCAGAGAGAGCCATCCTTTTTGCAGGCAAATAGGACCAGAGCTCCTCCAGGGGACCTGAAGGGGTGGATGAAACCCATGGAGACATGTTCATCTAGAAATTCTCAAAGTGTTTTTAGTTCACTCTGAGAAAGGGAATAGATCAGACTGAAGGGAGGGGATGTTCCATCTTCAAGTTCTATCTTGAGGTCATACAGCCTGTGCAGAGCCACTGTATTGGCTTTGGCCTTACTGAAAACATCCGTGAAGTCATGATATTCTTCCAGAATGCCAGTCATGTCAACTAGAGCATCGTTTGAGTCTAACCTGTTGGATGCTGAGATCAGTAGTTGGAAGGTTTGCATACCATCCATTTTGGAAATGCAGGCAAATGCTGCTGTGTTCACCAATGTGATTTTGGGAGCAACAAGTGGAGTTAGAGTTGGAGGGTTAGATGAGCGTGGCACTGACGTTACTAGCTCAGGTAGCACCATATACTCAGCTAGAGATGGAGAACTGAACATAATACTGCTCAAAGCCCAGTCAATCAACGGATTGTAGCAGGTGAGCCAGTTGTGTCCAAGGACTGTGGAACAGCTGGAGTCCAGTGGAGTTACAAAAAACATAACGGAGTGTTCCTTCCCCTTAGGGAAGTGAACTGGAAGGTCAATTGCCTTGCAGATGACTGAATTGGTCAATCCATCGAACAGCTGGAGTGGGAATGGAGTGATTTCGTGAGTATGGAGTTGGTGATTAGATGTAAAAACAGAATCTAGGAAGCAATGAGTTGATCCAGAATCAATAAGTGTACTGATGGTTTTATTAGGAATTAGTTCAGAGGTGAGCTGTATAGTCAAGGAGTTTGGACTGGAAAGAGCAGACATGTTGAGATGTAGTTCTGTTATTGCACTGTGGGGATCAACGCAGACCTTGGCTGGTGCTGGAGTTGGAGGGCTGCTTAGGTGTTTTTTGACTCTGAGGTAGACTTGGTGTCAGAGTTCTTTTTGTCAGATGATTTGCTGTCTGTCGTGGAAGTGACTTGTCCTTTTGCAGCAGAGGAAGTCAATTTAGGACATTCCTTGGCTATGTGACCTGTTCTGCCACAGAAGAGACAGAGGTTCTGCTCAAAGCAGTGTTGTCACTCCTGTTGAGTCAGTTTACCATCTTTTCCTAGTTTTGATGCTAGGTCTGAGTTCTTCTTAGGGGCATTCAAGGTGTTGTTGCTGTTGGAGGCAGAGTTGCTGGATTTGTTGCTATTGTTGTTGTTTGACATCTTCTTGTTGTTGTTAGAATTCATCGACAGCATGGCAGGGTTTTTGCCCTTGTCTTGGTGGTGGTCTGAGGTTTTGTTCAAGTTGTTCTCTCAAGCAACTTTGGAGCATCATTCCCAGTAGCAGGCATCGATGGACTGGGTGAGGGATCAAAGCTTGTGTAACGTGCTGGGTTTATCAACACAGGCCACTTTGTCCTTGATCCTTGCCAGAAGTCCATTGTAGAACTGGCAGTGGAGTGCTGCATCTCCCCAATGGACACATGCAGTGAGGCGGTTGAACTTGACCAGGTATTTGGTGACTCATTGGTTGTCACACATACAGAGAGTTTTGAGGTCTGCTTCTGCTTCGCCAACAGGGTCATGTGGTCCAAAGTTGTCCTTCAACTCAGACACAAATTCTGAATAATCATCTATCCACAAGGGGTTGGCATTGGAGGAAAGGGTGGGTTCAAACCAGGCTAATGCTGTTCCTTTCAAATAGGACAGTACATAGGTGACTTTGCACTGTCAGATGAAAAAGCATCAGGATGGTCACGAAAGTTTAGATAACATTGAACCAAAAATGGTTGGAGTTTACGACTGTCAGAGCCATCGAAGGTGTCCAGTTCATGGACTTTGGTCCAGGGTGAGGACTTCTTTGGTGATGACAAGTTGTTAGCCAGCATGGTGATGGCCTTAGCGAGGTTGGGGATGTTGTTTGAGTTTGACGATGACACTCTTGGAGGATTTGGTGCCAAGAATGGATTGGATGAAGATTGTGAGGGGTTGTGGTCAGAGGGTGTGTTGGGGGGATTGGGCATGTCCAGATATAGCACTTGTACAGGGTTTTCAGGGATAAGTGGGGTTAGGGGTGAGTGAGTACTTGGGAGCATAGCTAGGACATTAGGTACATGGCATATGGATGCTTCTGAAATGGTTCCAAGGGTACCAGCTTGTAGGTTGCTTCAAGTGCTACATTTCATAGATGACAAAGAGTGAGAGTTTGAATATACTGTTAAGTCTGGAGTCAGAGACATCTTGTCCAGGGTGTTCCAGAGTGGTCGAACTGCTAATTCAAGCCAGGATACAGAGTCAAAAGGACTTGGCTTCAACCTATGTGTTGCACCCCCTTATGTCATCATGTCCTTGAATTTACAGAGTTGTCAGAGTGGAGTTGCAGAGTGAGAATGGAGATAATGAGGGGAGACTAAATTGATATTTGAACTAGGGAACTAGCTATGAATACATGGAGGTTTAAATACATTCAGAGTGTTGGATTAATATGGAGCATGGAACTATAGAACATACTAGAAGATGACATGGATGATAATAGAAGGGGTGATGTGGAGGTTCATATATTGGAGTGATGATGTGGTAGGGATAACAGAGATGGAGTACAGAGTGTGTGGAGGTCACATGGAGGGTGTCCATGGTGTGATCTGTCCAGAGGGCTAAGATCAATCCAGAGGGGCATGGAAATGAATGATATGTCAGAGGGAATCTGGGATCTAACAAATGGGGACAATGAAAAACTCTGAAAAAAAATCACATGATCTTTCACAACTTGTTACAAAATGTTTGAGCAGTCACACTCCACATTTATCCACTTCTCTGACCATGAAACCATTTCTTCTACCGATAAGGCAAATCTTATCTCTCCCCTCTTATCACATCATTCCATCTCAAAAGTAGAGTCTATTAAAGGCCTAGGGAAGTCAAATATGGGAAGAATATACCAGGAATTTGAAATAGACAAGGAGAACCATAAAGAAGGTAGGCCATTCATGCTCTCTCTAACTGACCAGAGGTGGATTGTCAATCAAATTACCACTGGCAAACTAGACAATGCTGTCTAGGCTACAAAATATATCAACACTATTATTTGGAAGCCTGTCTGTCCACAAACTGTCAGGAATGAACTGAAAAAGAACCATCTCAAGGCAGTAGTTAAGGCAAAAAAACCATTGCTTAGGGCCAGACACAAGCAGATGAGATTAGAGTTTGCCCTATATTACCATAACTGGACTATTGAGAGCCAGAAGAGAGTTATATGGTCAGATGGGAAACAATATGTGTGGAAAAAGAAGGGTGAACTAATATCAGACAGGATAATACTGTTGATAGTGGTAGTAACTCTGTAAGATAATCTATGTCACCTCAGTGATAACAAACACTAAGTCAATTCTGTAACTACCTGTAAGCCTGTAAGATAATCTATGTCTAACTAGGTAGTTAGCTGATGAAACAAAACAAGCTCTATGAGTAGACTCACCACCTCAGTGATAACAAACACCAAGGGGATTTGTCTATGGTGCCCTACGTATATAAGGAGTCCAGCCTGACAACCGGTGTTCCAGGCCAGCTCCATACCTTCACTAGCCTCCTGAGGCCTTGTGCACTTGTCTACAAGTGCACTGGTGAACTAATTACTCGTAACATGATAAATAACTATCATCCACTTAGGATTGAATGAGTGAACCTGCAAATACTTCCTTTGGGTTTCACTGGCCCTTTAGCACTGGTTTGGGTGACTTGGCAGGTGACACATATACAGGTGGCAACAACAAATACTTCCTACAGTGAAGTATGGAGGAGGAAATATGATGGTATGGGGCTGCATGGGCTGGAATGGAGTAGGAATGCTTACAAAAGTTAAGAGGAGGATGCATGCAAAGTAGTATGTAGAAATTTTAGACCAACTCCTACCCCAAAGTAAAGAAGATTTGGGAATTCCTCTGGAAATGGTCACAATCCTCCTCTGGTCAGTTGGAGAGAGCATGGATAGCCTGTCTTCTTTATAGTTCTCCTTTTCCTTTTCCAATTCCTAGTATATTCTGCCTACAGTTGACTTCCCTAGTCCTGTAATAGACTCTACTTTCCAGATGGAATGACTTGATAAGAGGAGAGAGATAACATTTGCCTTGTCAGCAGAAGAAATGGCTTTCATAACCAAAGAAGTGGAGTGTCACTGCTCAAACCTTTTGTGACAAGTGGTGACAGGTCATGTGATCTTTTTCAGAATTTTTCATAATACCCATTATATGTTATAAAACAAAGAAAGCTAGGAAACAGTGGTCAAAAAACTATCCCAATGAATGACCATTTTAAAATATTGACCCTGTTATCAAATATTAATAAAATTACATAATATATGCTTCACTTTGTAGCTATTATGCCATATATTTCAGGAGAATATTTTCAGAATGTTATATAATTTAATTCCCAATGATATTGACCATATAGCCAAAAGTGCTAAAACATTGGGACAGTTTTTTGAGCTACTATACATACTGAAGAACTTATATGCTAAAAAGTGAAGCATAAACATAAGGACAGTGGCTGGCCAGGCTTGTGCCAGCCCTATGGGATATGCTGATGGCTTAGGTACTTTGGTTTATCCAAAACAGGCTAAATTTTGAATAATATGTATAGAGTCAATTGGATAAATTGGGGTGTAGATTAGTAGGTGTATGGAACAAGGTTTTGAAGAATAGAAGATGACAGATGCTTAAGCAATGGATGGGGAAGTGTTTGGTAGTTGAGCACACATAAGCACTATAGGTGGTGGTAAATATTCAGTTAACTGTAATATATTTCTGATTATTCATTTATAAGTTATTTCACTTGTGGCCATTAACCATACACTCTCACTCTGTTAGATCCCAGATCCCCTCCAATAGATCTCTACTTCAGCACCCTAAGTCATCCACCTCTGATTCACATCCAAGTCACACCAAGCCCCCATTTGACCCTCTGAAGCACTCCACTACAAACATGTTTACTCTGAAGTCCTCACATGAACTCCATGCACACATCACCCCACTCCATCATTGTCATCATATCATTTCTGACACACAGATATCCATATCACCACCTCCATCAGTTCTTGCATTATCTTCTAGTATGTTCCATTGCTCCACATGACAAGCTTCCCCCTTGTAGCAACTCCATAGTCCATTATATCATCTCTTCCACATTTGGACTATGTTGTTCTTTTAAAATACAAGGCCTCCATGTGTATATAAACCTCCATACCTTCATAGCTAGTTCTCTAGTTCAAATATCAGTTTAGTCTCCCTCTCAATACCTCCATGACCTCTCTCTGTAACCTCTCCATAACCCCACTCCAAAACCAGGGACAAGATAACATGGGAGGGCACAACATATAAGTTGAAGCCAAGTCCCTCAACTCTGTACCCTCAGTTCAACTTCAATAGCTCAGACCCTCTCAAGATACTCTGTCCTCTACCCCAGACTTAAGAAGCTCCCTAAGGGCAGTGTCATTGTACACATTTATTGGAGGGTCAGAGTATACTGATATTAATACAATAAAGCATTTTATTATCTGATAGGTACCAGATAGTGTAATGTTTCATTATTGATTCCTTTCTATTATACAAACATAAGTGCCCTAATTACTTCCACACAGGTGCTTCAGCTTGGGTCCACTACAGAACAGGAGAGTAATAGAAGTCAAGTAATAAAGTGGAAAAATCAGGAATAAATACTTAAATTTGATCTTGAATATCTTATGAAAGCAAATAGCCATTATAGGCTTGTCCTCATTGTGAGTGAATTAAAAATAGGTCATTGTATGCATATATGCACACTGAATAGGTCATATATGCCTGATAAAATCATATAAAAATCATAATAATGTTCTTCGATTATGCATTAATGATTATGAACTCATAAAATCATAGAAAAGGGCATAAGTATCATAAAAGTCATAAAATACCGATTTGCTCAATATCTAACATCTATTACATCTATGACAACACCGGTTTGAAGAAAATAACAGGAAAGATTAAAGCAAACAATTTTGTATCACTATCCGCTTCCCAGTCGAAATGCACCGATATGCGAAGGTACGAGGATGCGCGGCTTTTGCAGCGCTTATTCACAGAGCTACGTAGCGGTACGGCGAAAAGCTAATTTATAATTTATTCTGTGATATTATAATTTGACATATAGTAGGTGATAAAATGCTTTGGTAACAAAGGCGTTGTGGATCAACGCGACAACAAATATCCTTTAATCCTCATCATAAATCCCGGTAATGTTCGAAAAAAAAAAAAAGTGGTAATGATGAGATGTTGGATGTTGCAAAGGTGAATAATTCGAATATGTGTGTACTGTGCGATGCAAGGAGAGAGACATTCTACAGATTCGTGAGAAAGTTAAGCGGGAGACAATGGGAAGTGAGGACAAACACTGTTAATGCCTGCTACGAGATGACGCAAGCCCAGGGACCAACATTGTTGCTACTATCCGCCTGGACAGGATTATTCTCGTCTTGGTGAGCAGGTGAGGTGAGTAAGCTTATGAAAACATCCATTGGAAGGTGCGGAAGTATGTGTTTGGTCAACGGCGTGGGTGAAGTGACGTTCACCAGACAATGTGAGTAGACCCTCATACCAGCTTTCTCCTTATATCGTGCGCAAGTCTTATTGTCGCCTCAACTGGGATGGCGAGCTCACAATGAGTAAAAAAATACGAGATCTGAGAGCGAATCGGGGCTACAATTGCTGGTAGAGAGACAATTAGGAGTTTGAAATTTGAAGTTTGTAGCTCCGAGTGAGAACCTTGTTCAAAATACCAGAAGTATAGTAAATAACCCTCCAGTTTGGTTATTTTTCTCCATGCCGACCGACGGTAACATAAAATACATAAAATCGAAATATTACAAGTACTGATCTTGAACACTTGCGGTCACTGCTCATTCATTTGACTCCCGTCCTTCTGGAAATGGTCTCCCGCTGAGGTTTGTACTGTCAATCAATGAAGTTGATCAAATGCCAGCGAACAGTTGGCAACTCATCGCGGAAAACAGAATCTAAAATCCTCTTTAAAAAAATCCAGTTCCTGTGATCCCAGAAAAATGTCCAACAATATTGAGATGAATGGATGAAATAAGTACTAAACATATAGATAAACATAATATCAAAAGTTTGCCTTCATTACCCCCGAGCATTGTGTAATGCTTTTTGACTATGAAACTCCCAGACATGTGATAATCAAAACTGACATAATATACCTCATGAAGTTGTTTTGGTGTATTGAAATATTTTCATCTTTTTTCGAACGCTCCTTTGTTGCACTCATGAGAGTCAATTTTGGTTCAACTTTTGAATTTTTATCTATTTTAATTTAAAATACTAAACAGAATTCTCTAATTATCGAAGACACTTGGGAATTGGAATGTTAGGACTGTAACATTTACACGAAATGCTATTTTAATATAAAACAATTTTAAACATATGTAGTGTACTTTCACTACATCGTTTCTAATGAATATGAAGCCCATATACACCACACATTCCAATAATGGGTCGAACTTGCAGCATTCATCATGAGTACCATAGCTGCTGGTGCAGTTGGCATATCTTTAATAGGGTTATCAAGGTTAGTATTGATATTTACAAAATATTTTTACAACCACTGTACCATTTTCGTCCGAAATACATATTCCACAATGGGTTCGCCCAACCCACTTTTGTAAAACGTCATCACATCGACAATAGAAAAAATCAACTGAGTTCAAAGCCTTGCGCCTAGTTGTAGGCGCTATTTACAACTAAGTTCTCCATCATAAGTATGGCTGGCGCAACTGAAGACACCCTCACTATGGATTGCAACAAGGATCAAGAGGCATGAAGTGTACTATCTTCAGGATGGTGTTTTATTTCTAGTGAGTCTGCCAAATTTCGAATGAAAGTTTTTGTTCCACCGACAATATTTACCTAGGTTGGAAAAGTTCTATTTCAGTATGTGCTGGAGTTAACCGACCCCACTTTATTATTTTTCTTGCAGACGGCCCCATCGAAGACGGTGGAAGGTGCTTCAGATGCTCACCCCACCATAGAGCAAGTCGCGAGTCTCGATATTGAACGCTTACTCCCACTACTTTATCCCCTGTGAATATATTGTACTAGACAAATTCACTTACCATGCTGATATTTGGTCCTAGAACCCTTGGGCTCGCTGGGCCACTCTTGCATTTTGCATCTTGCTATCATGTGGGAGAATATTCAGGCTCGCAAGCTTGCCATACAATATCTCAGCAAAAGTCCTTGTTCCATCCAGAAGGTCATGTGTGGCAGACTATATAACTATCCGTCATGGGTAGATTATTTTATTGGGAACCCTTGAAGAAATAGCTATGCATGACTTATTTTTATGCCATATTAACCAGGAATGATAATGAATTCTTAGGGTATGATTCTGACAGATGCTTTCGCGCCATTTGCTGATAGATTGTTGATATTGGAAATCTTGAGTAGACATGATAAATTGTGTGGCAACTAGAAGTGGAGAGTATGACTAGACCCGTTACTCGAATTAGTTAATAGCAGTTTGGTGTTTAACATAGCCTATGTATAAGGGCGTGACCGTTTGTGATGTGATTCCTTCTCTGAGCAATGATACCATGATGTATTCAATCAATGAGATATTTACGTTTGAAAAATGAACGTAAATGAAGGATCTGCCAGACACCGAGCGCAACCAGGGCGAATATAGTAAATAACGCGAATGATTGTACGCGGTCCCGCGTCGATTCTGCATACATCCATCAATTAGGATATGGGAAGATAGTGATAATTGGTACCGTTGGTATTTGTGAATCTCTCCTCACGCTTTTGGAGATACGACATCTCGTCAACAATTTCCTGCACTAGCCCTTCAAGCTTACGCATTTCGGTCTCAAGTCCGGAAAGTGACTCTTGGTTGGCTATGGCACTATGAGGTTTAGGTTATGTCGAATGCATCGTACCGTCTGATAGAAGACAGGACGAACTTATAGTCTACAGCATCTGCCCCAATGTCAACGTCAAGATCTATAACTCGGCTTTTCTTTTCTGCATCCGGGGATCGTATATCTAAACCACATTGCACATTAGTTTCCAATGCAAGGTGTGTCTCAGCGTTAGCGCCTGCAACGTACGAGCCGCTAGGTAATTTTTGAAGCACACGCCCACCTCGCCTTCCACATGAGTGGTAATGGCAAGCCTAGTCTCTCCATTGATATTCCTCTTGCTTAAATATATATTTTTCTGTGGGCTTGAGTCTACGATTTCAATGTCAACCCTTTGGTCATCGCCGGGCCCAACTATGGCAGTAACAATGACAAGCGCGTTGTCGTGCGCTTGGTTCCAAATACACTTTGAAGTAGCATAACGATACGATTGGAGTGTAAACTTTATTGCAGAAGCGGGTAGAAGGAAGGAGGCAAAGGTGACCAGCAGGAGAAACAGTGAATGGTGACCATGCCGGAGTCGTGGACGCATAGCTTGATTTGAAGCGCTAAAGTTGAGTGGTTGCTTATGTAATTGAAACTTCCAGTGTTCAGCACCATGGCAGACGCAGGTTTCTTCAAAGGCACGTCTACCGACCAGGACCGTAGGTTCTCGGATAAAGAAACTAAGCTTCTAAAGACCATGAAGTTTCCAGCAACTTTTGACAAAAAGGTGTGTCATCCAGCTTGTTCATTTTACTCAATTGTTCAATGATGAAAAGGTGGATATGCGCAAAGTGAACTTGCAGGTGATAAGACCGTGGATAACAAAGAAAGTTATTGAGCTAGTGGGATTTGAAGACGAAGTTGTTGTCGAATATGCGATGGGTTTGTTGGAGGACGAGTCGCAACCTGTGAGTTCCAAGTCATACTTTACGCAAAGTACATCAAACTTACCCCGCCATAGACTCCAGATCCAAAAAAGATGCAGATTAACCTTACAGGCTTCTTAACGACATCCACCCCCGTTTTTATGTCCGCTCTCTGGACACTATTGCTTGAGGCACAAGATTCTCCTGCTGGTATTCCTCGTAGCTTTGTAGAAGAAAAAAAGGCAGAAATGCGAAATGCAAACAAGGGAGACGAGAAAGTGCTGGAGGAGAGGGAAAGGAGGCGACTGGACGAGATCAGGGAGAGAGAACGGGGACAACGGGGAGATGGAGGCTTCGGAGGACGCGGGAGAGGCCGGGGACGTGGACGAGGTGGATGGGATGAAAATAGAAGAGGGAGAGACAGCGGTTGGGGTGGAAGAGGCGGAGTAAGTCATGTTCAAGTTTACTTGTCCTTGTCTGACTCGTGGCCTTCAGCACCCACCTCGTCAATCTCGTACCCCACCCCGCCGCCGCGAGCACTCACCTCCTTACTCACGCAGTCCCCTCCCTCGCCGACGCCGCTCCTATACCCCGATTAAGTCTTCACGTTCACGCAGTCGTTCCATGGCACGCTCTCCGCCTCCTCCCCATCCTCCTCATCCTCCGCCTCCTCCGCCTCCGCCTCCTCCTCCCCGCCGAAGACGTTCACCCAGCATGATTCCATCACCCCCGAGAGGAAGAGACACTCCACCTCGTAGAGGACCAAGAGATATTTCACCTCATCGCCGACCGAGAGACACTCCACCTAACCGAGGAACAAGGGACCCTCCTCATCGAAGACTTAGAGATTCCCCACCTCACCGAGGACCCAGAGATTCCCCACCTTATCGAGGACCCAGAGATTCCCCACCTTATCGAGGACCCAGAGATTCCCCACCTTATCGAGGACCCAAAGATTCCCCACCTTATCGAGGACCCAGAGACTCCCCTCCACCTCGTGACCGTCCCCGTCCCCGTGCTCGAAGCTATACTCTTCC